>JARKHS020001950.1:0-40083 GCA_030143305.2 Amblyomma americanum | reverse complement strand
CAGACGATGTGAATCTGGCTTCTTTTTATTGATTCAGGCAGATACCCCGAGCAAGTTTTTTATAAAACAATTCCGTCGGCCTAATGCCATTTTAGTGCGAACTATGAACTCGAACAATTATCCGGTTTAGCTGTGAGGTGAATTCTACGGGGCGCGCGTTTAATTGCGGAACACGCTGTGCGTATTGTTGGGCGTTTTTATCGTGAAGACTTTAAAAAATTTCCCCGCCTCAACCGCTGGCTCATTTGCCGTGAAACTGCACACAGAGCTTGCGTATTATGGTAACTTTTGTATCGTAGCAAGTTTGGCAACGGTACTTACTAAGTTGAGCCGTGAATGATGCGAAAACGCAATCGTCTGCGTAGAGATAATAATAATAATTGGTTTTTGGGGAAAGGAAATGGCACAGTATCTGTCTCATATATCGTTGGACACCTGAACCGCGCCGTAAGGAAAGGGATAAAGGAGGGAGTGAAAGAAAAAAAGGAAGAAGAGGTGCCGTAGTGGAATGCTCCGGAATAATTTCGACCACCTGGGGATTTTTAACGTGCACTGACATCGCACGGCACACGGGCGCCTTAGCGTTTTTCCTCTATAAAAACGCAGCCGTCGCGGTCGGGTTCGAACCCGGGAACTCCGGATCAGTAGTCGAGCACCTAACCACTGAGCCACCGCGGCGGGTCGCCGAGCCAAAACCCGGAGACGACATTTTTTCGCTGAATGGCGGCAGTGGCGCCATCTGTTTTTTGGCAGTCGAAAGCGTCACGACAAGGCCGCCGAGGCGAGCGTTTCTAGAAGCGCGGCCCTTTGAATATGCCGTTCCGGCCGTTTCGTCTGCTTCAACTGAAGCGCCTACAACATTTTCGGCTAACTGAACGGAAAAAAATATCAGAACACTGATTTAACAAGACTTTACTTTTCAAAAATATTGTTTGCAACGCTCGTCTCGGTGTGCATGCGCGCGCGCGCGCGCGCGTGTGTGTGTGTGTGTGTGTGTGTGTGTGTGTGTGTGCGCGCGCGTGCGTGCGTGCGTGTGTGTGTGTGTGTGTGTGTGTGTGTGTGTGTGCGTGTGTGTGTGCGTGCGCGCGCGCGTGTGTGTGTGTGTGTGTGTGTGTGTGTGTGTGTGTGTGTGTGTGTGTGTGTGTGTGTGTGTGTGTGGTGTCATCCGTTCCTTTATGCATGTGTTTTCTTCGGCGTAGACATTATGCAGCTTTCTGCTTTGTGAGGTCGTTTGGATCTTTGTACGAACTCCCTTCTCTACTAGGCGTAGAGGTTACCGATAGTTTAGCGTAGTATATACAGAAACACTAGTTTAGCGGTCACAGTAACGCCACGTCGTGTAAAAAGGGATGAGTAAGCAGTCAGTCAACAGTTGAGAGAGCTGTCGCCTTGGGCCAGAAATGAGAAGCAGCAGCGCAGAGCTTTTCCGGACCGCTAACAGGTGCCGCGGCCTCATGTAAGGCCGCGAGTTGTTCAACAAGACGGCGGGAAATTTGTTATTCCTTAAAGAAATGCAGGTCACTCGTGTAATGCCTATATTTAAACACGGGGAGAGAAGCACGCTGAGCAGTTATCGTCCTATCTATATATTGATAATTTTCTAGAAAAGAATGGAAAAAAAATTACACATTTTCTTCATTCATCTACACTTCTTTATCTCCATTTTTTTATAGTTTATTTAATGACATTTAGCACGGTTTCAGAAAGAACCGATCAGTAGAGACTGCCCTTTTAATTATAAAGAAATCATATTAGAATCTTTCAGCGTTAAGGAACTTATAACAGGGATCTACATAGATTTTACAAAAGCGTTTTATTTTGTAAATTATTCATTTGTTCGAAGTTACGCACCTACGGTGTTCGCGGCATTGCTCATACACTGATTAATTCATATCCCGAAAACAGAACGAGTACGTTGATATAAATGGCGGTAACTCTCCCTTTTGACTGTCTCTGGCGTTCCGCAAGGCAGCATTCTGGAACCACTCTTGTTCATTATTTACGTCAATGGCATTGTTCACTGCAACGACTGCGCAAAATCTCTCTCAAACTCAGATGACACTGTCCTTTTTGTTGCGTCAAAGACTATATTAGATATTGAATGGCGATCAAATAAGCGCTTTCTTATTTACTCAGGTGGGAGAACGAAAATTGTTTAGGAATACATCCGAATAAAACACAAGCCATTTTATACTTGCCAAAAAGAAAATATTAGTTGACGTCATTGAATCGATGCTTGGGTACAGATCGCGTAGATATAGTTTATTGAGTGAATATACTTGGCGTCACTTTTTCAAAGCATTTAACTTGGAGCAAGCATGTTGAGTACCCCCAGTCGGAGTATCTAGAACAGTTGGCGTTACTGCGAGTGTGAGAGAAATTTTTGCCAACCAAAGGTGAATTATTCTCTGTCTGGAGTACGACTGGCGTGATGGGCGTGACAAAATTGCACTGACATAAAAAAAGAAACAGTTCGTTAACATGCTAATGTATCTTTCTGGCATCCTTCGAATTGTTTTTTTTTTGGAGGGGAAAGGAAATGGCGCAGTATCTGTCTCACACATCAGCTGACACCTGAACCACGCCGTAAGGAAAGGGATAAAAGAAGAAAGGAAGAAAGAGGTACCGTAGTGGAGGGCTGTGGAATAATTTCGACCACCTGGGTATCTTAAACGTGCACTGACATCGCACAGCACACGGGCGCCTTTGCATTTCGCCTCCATCAAAACGTAGCCAAGGCGCGGTCGGGTTCGAACCCGGGAACTCCGGAGCAGTAGCCGAGCGCCGTAACCACTGAGCCACTGCGACGGGTACTGCTGGTTGCCTTTTTAAAAATAACGTCTGCTCATATTTAGCGCCTTCCGGCGAATGAATGAATTTATGAAAAACTTTTATTGCTCTATATAGGTCTTAGCGATCTTGGTGGATAGAGCTCCTAATCCAGTGCCCCTGAGGCTGCTGCGGCGATAATGGCCCGGTCGATCAGCCTGCGTTGATCTTCCAGGTGATCGCCATAGACGGCGCTGCCTCCCACTGCTCCGTTGTGGCTTTTGGTATGTGAGGGACTGCCTTTATGTGTTGGCAGCAACATGTTGTGTGATAACGGCTCGGTCGATCCCCGCGCCAAGAGCAGGTATTTCGGTACTGGGTGGGATTAATTTTATTCCCATCGATGCAGTTCTTGAAGGTGGCGATGATGAGCTCTCTAAGGCTACCATAGCCACTGCGGTCACTATTACTGTATGGTGAACTATCCCATATAAATATTATTTTTGTGATTCTTTCGACGCCATATTGCAATCTGTTCGAATCAATGGAAATTCAACAAAACCGCAAAACTATTGAAGGCATTCAATACTAATGTACATATTGCTTCATGCTCAATACACTGGCAGTTGAGTAGATGGCACTGCATTTATGTTGAATGCATTTTGTCGCACGACAATACACATCACTGGTATACGAAAGGCGTTGCCACTAGGAGGCACAAGCAAGGCTGATTATTAGTGTTGACTAAGAATGTTTCGCTTCAAGCAATGTTTCATTGCTGGTGTGTTGTAATATGGATTATTGTGGCATTTTAAAGTTCTTTCGCTCTATAAGCTGTTTATAATTATTTGAAATACTTGTGTCTACCGTCGCACCTAATTTCTCATAAGCCCCACTGCAGTTTTTCGCTAACTTGAACTAGAAGGTAAAATGTTTGAGCAGCATACTGAAGCATTAATCCTTTGTGGCACGGCTTCAACATTTGTGCATGCCACTGTTCAAAATTTTAATTTAAGCGTCTCGCCAGATACCGTCTCCAAGACCGAGTGACCACTACGGATATGAGTCCCGATAAGGCGGCCTCTGATACCACAGATGTGATGCGAGCCTATGAAGTCTGTGACAACTAGCTGCAGATGGCCTCAAATAACCGTAGCGAACAGTTTGTAATCGACCTTAGAGAGGGAAACTGGACCGTATCTTTCAACAGTTTTCTACCGATTAGTACATTTAGGAATTAATATAGTATGCCAGGAATAGAAAGTGGGATGCAAAATACTTAAATCATAAAATTCTTGAAAACTTCCGTTAAAATAGGCACAACGAAAGGCGATTTTTTTTTTTTCAGACTCGCTAGTCGTACCAACCGGCCCAGGAGAGCCCAGGAGCTCTTTCTTCCTTTCTTCTTTCACTTCCTCCTTCATCCCTTCCCTTACGGCGTGGTTCAGGTGTCCAACGATGTATGAAACAGATACTGCGCAATTTCCTTTCTTCAAGAAACCAATTATTATATCATAATAATAATGATTTAATTGGTTTTTTGGGGAAAGGAAATGGCGCAGTATCTGTCTCATGTATCGTTGGACACCTGAACCGCGCCGTAAGGAAGGGATAAAGGAGGGAGTGAAAGAAGAAAGGAAGAATAGGTGCCGTAGTGGAGGGCTCCGGAATAATTTCGACCACCTGGGGATCTTTAACGTGCACTGACATCGCACAGCACACGGGCGCCTATGTGATGTCTGTTCATAATAGTAATAATAATTGGTTTTTGGGGAAAGAAAATGGCGAAGTATCTGTCTCATATATCGTTGTACACCTGAACAGCGCCGTAAGGGAAGGGATAAAGGAGGGAGTGAAAGAAGAAAGGAAGAAGAGGTGCCGTAGTGGAGGGCTCCGGAATAATTTCGACCACCTGGGGATCTTTAACGTGCACTGACACCGCACAGCACACGGGCGCCTTAGCGTTTTTCCTCCGTAAAAACGCAGCTGCCGCGGTCGGGTTCGAACCCGGGAACTCCGGATCAGTAGTCGAGCGCCCTAACCACTGAGCCACCGCGGCGGGTTGATGTCTGTTCAGAAACGCGATTTTTGCTGAGGTCTCAATAGGCAAATTTTTGTTCTCCGTTGTGTCGTCTCCGCTGTGGTAATACCTGTTCCCTTTCTAAACCGTACTCGGATTTTGGAACGTGGTAAAGATCAAATGGCGAGGGAAATCCTGGAAGCCCATGAAGTCTAGAAACACGATAAAGTTGCATTCTGGCAAATATGGCTCGAACCCAGCTTCAGTCTCCTCAACAGAGGGCAGCTTTGTTTCCTGAATGACTGCCACACTCACGCCTCACTTCTTTAAAAGTTGCCTTAACTGATGTTGCCCCCTCTAGACCATTAAGGCAAGTACGTTCGACTTGGTTAAAGTATAACTTTGTGTGTCTTGCGGTGTATCACGGTGTCCAGTATGTCTACTGACGTATGTCAATGAGCGTGAGTAATTTCAAAGAGGTGTTAATTAGGAAAGGAAACAGCAAACAACCATAAACACCATGTCTTCATACCCTTAATGCGGAGTCTAAGAGTATCACCCTTTTTTGCAGTCACAAAGCATGCCGCGGATTATTAATAAGTACGCTAAATTAATTTGCAAAAGAATAACCTGAGGGAAGTACTGTCCACGTATGGAATACCGCCTTGTGAAACAACAGTGCAGCGCACAAGGTTCACATCGGCGCCTATAAAATTTGAAACTTTGCCGCAAGGTTTGATCGAAGAAGAGAATGCCACCACCAATAATGGGCGGCGTAAAATGGAAAAGCTGGACAGGGTTAATTGGTGGCCAATGGATGAGTTCGTTGTCCTGAAGCGGACAAAGTGAGGCTGATGATGATGATGATGATGATGATGGAAGCAAAACAGCATTAGAAGAAGATAACAGAAGAAAAAAGATCGTCCCAACGGCAAGCGAGATGAAATTGTAGAATGGCCAATAACGACCTGATCGTAAATACCCGCAAGTCGGCTAAAGCTGGAAATGCCAAATGCAGTTCCACTAGAGAGGTCTAAATGGTGTCGAAAGAGGGGATTCGACTGCTCTACTCATCAAAATACCTGTGTTTCATTTCAACCTGGTTGTTTTTGCCCTTTTATCACAAGCCCGAAGAAAACGTCATAAAAACAAACTGACCGCCCCCCCGGCTGGTAGCAAAGTGTATGCCCTCAAGTACCTATCTCTGCATGGTGCTCCTATGTATTCATTTTTACGTATTTAAGCTACGGCATGACTCTCACTCAGGAACGGCCAGCAAGATCCGACTAATGAAGCTAATTTGTGTCCAGTTGTGATTGTGCTCTTGGTTCCTCTAATGAATGAGCAAAACTGTATTGAACACACACTTGGCAAGATCGGTGTCCCTTATTCCAGAATAGCGTGGGATATTGGCTACTTCCAGTTCACTGTACCATAGGTAATACAATTGTTGTTGTTGGCATCTGGTGGCGTGGTACATACCCACAGTGGGGGATTGGCCAGGTTGCCTTGCACATTGAAATAGTAGTGGCGCATTGACGCAATTAAGGTAGACATTGACGAAATTTTGAGTTAAAGGAAATAATTTGGAAAATTGTAACTAAAAACAGAATCTCTCTGGTGCAATGATGTAATCACGAAGATAATCGCACACTGGTTTTAGGGCATGTACCCTGGCGCTGGCCCTAAAGGAGAGAAGAGCCGGTTTAAAATGAGGGAGCCCTAATCGAGCCAGGGGAATCGAGTTCTATTGACAGCCACTCTTTTCTTCTTCAGGACTCGGTAAAATTCCTCTATCAGTGCTCACACTACCAGGAGGCACAAGCGCTCTCTAGTAGAAGAAAGAGAAGAAGATGGGTTTCCTTCGAAGAAGGAGGCGTTGCGTTGCTTCTGTTGCCGCTGCCACCCGCTCGGAGAGGATATTGCTGGCGGTCGTCGCTGTGGCAGTGCTGTGGACCATCGTCATCGTCTACGCCATTCTCGAGGTATCCCGTGGCCGCCCGATGCCGTTTCTCTGGCCGTCGAGGTCGTCCCAGCTGCGCGAGGCACACCAGCTGCTCAGGCCGTTCCGGTACTTCGTGGACGACTACGCCCAGCAACGCCAGAGGTCGGTGAACCCAGGATGGGCCGTCGCGGAGCAGTGTCGTTGGCCGCTCAATGTTCTCTTCCTGGTACACAGTGGTATTGGCCGCCGCCGGGAGCGCCGAGTCCTGCTGCGAAACACTATGTTCGAGCCACGCATTGTTAAGTACTTCAACTGGACGGCCGTTTTCTTCAAGCATGACCGAGAAAAATGGCCCTTGGAAAACGCTCGGGTGAATTTGGAGGTGGAAGAACAAGGAGACCTGGTGGATTTCTCGTTGTCTACTCCGAGCATCCAAGCAAACGCGAGTAGGAGACAACGGGACATTCGACGCACGCAGGCGACGCTGGACGTCCTTCGTTGGGCCTATCGTCACTGCCCTCGAGCTTGGCACGTCGTCGAAATGAGGGACAACGTGCTCCCCAAAGATCCCTTCATGCTCATGCGCTACCTCAGGGATTATGTGGATCCCACTCGACCACTAATTGCCTGCCGGCTCGCGAAGGCTAGGCGTCGAGGTGTCGGCTCTGGCCAGGACCGCAGGAGAGGCAGGAAGTCGTGGAATACAGAAGCGTCGTCGGCGAAAGTGGTCCGGTATTGCGCTGGTTCCCCAAGGGACTACAAAAGAGCAGCAGCGACGACAAGGGTGCTGACAAAGCCGGCGCTTCGGGGCCTCTACTTGGAGTCGCTGGCCAAGGCCCCGCGGTTCGTGGGTGACGCTTACGTCACGGGGGACCTCGCTCTGGCGGCAAGTGTGGGTCATGTGGACTTCGCCGAGGCCAGCGAGCGGTATATCCTGCGCAAAGGGGTAGCTCCGACGTTCGTGACGGTCCCCTATACTTCGACGTTCGTGAGGATGCCGTCAAACTTGACGCTGTTTAGGAAGGAGTGGTGGCAAACGTTGCGAAGAGGTCATAGATATTACGAGAGGGCCTTCAATATGGCTCTTAGCGTCACTGATTCCTGTGTAAAGTGATAGAGGCAAGAAAGCGTGTATAACCACTGGTACGACAAAGCCAGAGAATGAAAGAAATAATTTAATGCGGTCGCTCGGTGTTTGTTAATGACTCCTGCAAAATGCTACAGTAATATAAACTTGGCGCTGGACCGACCATGAACACGCCGGTTTTCAAAGCGGACGTGCCTGACCTCAGACCACTTAGGATGACTTAGGTTAACCTATTTTGCATATGCAGATTTTACAGCGACAAAATTTTTCTTGTGTTCTCCGCTCTGAAGTACACCACTAGAGTTATTTACCAGTTTTTTGTTTCATAAGCCACACATTTCTAATTCATTCTTGCAGGTCGTTCTTCCAAAGCTATCTTACTCACCAAGCCTTTGAAAGCATTGTGTGTGTTATTAGTTGCTTTATGCGTGAATTGTATGCCTTCATGACTCCCATCCAAAGGCGCAACTAGTTTCAGAGCTATTCGGCAGACACCCTGTAATTTCTCTACGATTCCTTTTGCTTTGGCTTTAAGGGTGGTTGCACCTCTGTAGCGTAACCCAGCTCTAAAAAATGCAGTACAATTTTCGTTGTTGACGCAAAAGGAAAAACAGAGGCAGACATCCATTTACATGGCTTATTGTCCCTACGGGTTGTGACGTAAGCCGAGCGTTTCCTGCGGCGGAATATCTGCTCGCGGTGCCCTGTTAGCGAGGTATAGGGTGCCACACGCTGTCAGGTATACCGACTATATATATATATATATATATATATATATATATATATATATATATATATATATATAGTGGCAGACACAGAGTGCACGCTAACGGGCTTTCTTTTTTCATACTTTGCAGCAAAAAAATTGATGCAGAGCATCTTCCTAAAGCAGGGAAGTATAGTTTTACGTGCAAAACATGTCTCCAAAGCACAAAAATATATTTCTGTATGGAACCAACGAAACGAAGTGGTTGCAGAGATGGGTAACGTCTTCGCAACTAAAACAGCCCGCGTATGTTCAGTCTTGAATGTTGAATAATTCTCGATCAATAATTAAATTACGATAAGGTAAACTACCAATGCACTGGCCCCATAACAAAAAACTAATAGCCGGTTAACAACGTGTATATGTAGTCGCATGAAGTAAACTATTGTTACGTGGCGGCCAGCCAAAGAAAGAGACGCGATGATCGATGGTAATGAGGAGATGATGATGATGATGGCCTCTGGTTGATTTCCACGAATGAGGTGATTTAATGGCCGCAGGCCTAGCGCGAGCGCTCCTGCCCGCGCCACTGCACAGTTCGTCGTCTTCGTCACAATATGTATTGATCGCCCCCGAAATCGCGAATACATGCCATAACTGTAATCTTACCACCACGCTTCGGCCAGTTAATAGCCCTTGGTTGTTACATGGTACACATTGTATATGAACACACCGGCTACGCACGTCGTTGCTATCATGTCAGTGGGTTGATTATTTGATGTAAGGCGTAAAGAACCCGCCGCGGTGGCTCAGTGGTTAGGGCGATCGGCTACTGAGCCGAAGCACCCGGGTTCGAACCCGACCGCAGCGACCACGTTTCGATGGACGCGAAACGCCAAAGGCGCCCGTGTGCTGTGCGATGTCAGTGCACGTTAAATTTCCCCAGGTGGTTGAAATTATTCCGGAGCCCTGCACTACGGCACCTCTTTCTTCTTTCACTCCCTCCTTTAACACTTCCTTTACAGCACGGTTCAGGTGTCCGCCGAGATGTGAGACAGATACTGCGCTATTTCGTTCCCTAAAAAAAATTCTAATGCGTAAAGAAGGTCGTTCCTTGTGCTCTGGTTTGATGATACCGCAACTACGGGACGCCACGTGCAGGGCGATTTCCACGAATGTTTAAGGAACATGGAAAGTACGAAAATATTGCTTTGGCAGTCGGGCACTACCCGCCGCGGTGGCTCAGTGGTTAGGGCGCTCGGCTACTGATCCGTAGTTCCTGGGTGCGAACCCGACAGCGGCGGCTGCGTTTCGATGGAGGCAAAATGCTAAGGCGTCCGTGTGCTGTGCGATGTCAGTGGACGTTAAAGATCCCCAGGTGGTTGAAATTATTCCGGAGCCCTCCACTACGGCACCTCTTGCTTCCTTTCTTTTTTCACTCCCTCCTTTATCCCCTCCCTTACGGCGCGGTTCAGGTGTCCGCCAATATGTGAGACAGATTCTGCGCCATTTCCATTCCCCCAAAAAAACAGTTATTATTAATTATTAGTCGGGCACTCAATTAACGAAATGAATGAATGAATATTCTTCCTAGTGCTATACAAAAAAAATACACTCCATACGAAAAACTACAAGAGTTGATTGAGACTTGCCTGAGGCCCAATAAAGTAAATAAAACAGACTGATTAACAGAGGTTGTGCATAGTCATAGGCAAACATATACGTAGAACACCAAGTGGCAAAGTAAATAACAGCGAAATTTGCGCTCATGAAATAAGCCAATCAAAACCGAGCAATCGATCAAGGAGCGTCCAACAGAATGCAAGACTTCGTGGATTATGTGTAATAAAAGGTGAGCGCTCAAGGTATGGCTCACCAAGGAAAGGAAACGACTGAGCTGTGTTGATAAAATAGAACCTAAAGTCCTTGACGGGCGCTAGGTGCGTTGTTTATGCTGTATGATTTAGCTTGTGTGGCAAATGGAACCCAAGGCTTAAATTGCTGTATAATGTCTTCGTTCGACGGCGTCCCGTTATTGTTTGCTTTTAGGGAAGAGGTGATTTAGCGGTGCGCCACTACCCCGGTATAGATGTATGGCTGTTTCAAACCCAGCCACCGGTGAGGTTTATGAGACTCAGGTTGCTCTTCCCGAGCGACCAATCATTAATTTAACTGCCACCTGCCACGGCGGGCAGTTTTCTCGCAATGCGGTGGGCAAGCTGCGATGACTTCACGAGGTCACGTGAACTAGGTTGCTTGCTTGCCCCCTAGGTTGCTTCTCTGAAGATTTTTCGCCCACATAGGCGCTGCCGACGATTACGACGATGCCGGGTTTTTCGCTGAAAGGAACCTTTAGTAATAGCAAGTAAAAAAAGAACCAGACTTGTAATTATCAACCTGAACGATCCGCTTACGCATGCTTAAGCGAGACCGAAAAAGGTGAAGGAAAAGACACCGAACGCCACACCTCTCGAGCTGAAACCTCTCGAGGCCAACATCAGGCCAACACTCCAGGCAGCGAGGAAACTCAGCTTTTAAACACGTATTTTTTGTTTCGAAGACTTCCGTGGGCACAGAGTGACAAGCGATTCGTCCCTGACGATCAGTGAACGGATTCATCTTCAGACCCGATTCGAGTGTACAGCATTAAATTCCACTTCGCCTCGTTTAACGTGGCTGGATGGATGCGACGGCAGATTAATACGCTGCTTTGCGCCGTACCTCGTAGCATCTATTTCGACACACGATTGCATGCACTTCTGTTTGATATAATGCTGTCCAGTTTGATTCATGCGGTTAGATGTCCTGTTCAAACCTGAGCGAATGTTCCATTCGTCAGCGGCAATCATAATATATTTCGCACGTTTGGGTATTCCCATGAACGTATAAAAAATATTTTACAGCCGTAGGTCTGACAGGCCTTTCTTCATTACTTTTTCTACTCATCTACTGATGTTTCAACATCACCTGATGTGGAAATAAAGGGATTTGTATTTGTTCTATGTTACGGCTGTCTGTGCGCCTTTAGAAACATGCAACAACGTCGTACGATGAAAACTTATTGCAATACGTACCCGGAAGAAATTATATTCAAACTAGCATTGCAATTATTCTCACAGTGAAGCCGGAGGCATTTTTACATTTTCTCTCCAGTGAGTGAATTTTATATCGAGTTATTTAGTCGCTAGTGGTAGGAAACTTTATACAAAGCAACCAGGCTGGAAGGTTGCGAAGAACGCCTCTATTGCTGCATAATTCATGAAAAGTTGAATACGTGGGAGCACAGTGATAGCTGACTATCGACGACACTTAGTCTTCACGAACGGCGAGCTATTTTTTTTTAAAAAGAAACGCCGTAAAATACATACCGGGTGTCTCAGCGAACACTTTGAAAAATTGTCAAAACAGATTTTTTTGGGGTAAAAACCTGGTTTTTGTGGCGTAGTATTACCAGTGTTGGCGGACACCAGAAAAAAAAAACATTGAACCGTCTTAAGTAGTAAGCTGGTGGGAAGAAGACGAAGACCTAGTGGGTGGCTACGTGTCTGCTTCTAGGTCTGTGTTTTCGCTTTTCGCTGTCTTCTCGCGTGTGGCGTGGGTCGGACAGTGCCCTCCGTGAGACCGAATGCTGACGACGCCCCCGCGGAGAAATTCCAGGCAAGGTGGGCGCATTCTCAAGTGAGAAAACCCAACTGGAACCCTCAGGGGCAAGCTAGGCTTAACTCGGCGCTGCCGAGCGAGGCCGCGCTACGCGTCTGCATGAATTCTGCGTTGTCAACGACAGCTACGCGGATGCCCGTTGTGTTGCCACCTGGCGCAGCCTCCACGTCCACGCAATCGTCAGCGCCTCTGGGCCTCCAGCCTGCGCCGTCTTCCGATGCTACGACTTTGACCTGTGACATGGACTGCTCCACCGCCTCCGTGCCCGTGACACTACCTCAAGAAACTGTGCCCGTCGCGCCAGTTCAGTATTCCCACCAAGGGCCGTCACCAGCGTCTGAGCCTCCTCCACAGATGCCTCCCGTGAGTCAAGGCTCTCTTCCGCTTGCTGCGAACTCGTTCCGCGTTACCATCAAGCCTACATTGCGCTTTCATATGACTGCCATCCCTGCCCGGAATGTTCAAGCCACAATTGACCACGCTCTTGGCTCTTCGAACTACTGCGGGTTTGTCGTCCATCGCCCATCGAACACCATCACGGTAAACTTGTCATCCTTGATGGACGCCCAGAAACTTTGCGCAGTTACGCGGATCCCCCTGGATGACAGCAAGCATGTCCCGGTGCAAATATATTTGGCATCCGGTCCTGACACACTCCGCTGCATGGTTTATCATGTCGACAGCACGAGCCCTCCCGAGGAGGTGCGCGCAAATATTCGCTGCTCAACTCACGTTGTACTGCAAGCACGGCCTATGGGTCGCCGGGGCTCATACCTGCTCATCCTGCAAGGCCCGTTGACTCTCCCGACGAACCTTACCTACTACGGTGCGATCGTCAAACCACAGCCCTTCCGACCTCGTCGTATTTTTTGTTATCACTGCCACAAAGAAGGACATATGCAAAATACCTGCCCTAATCCAGCAGCTGTGGCCGACATGAATGAACCAACAGTTCCTTGTGCCCTGTGAAAATCGCCGGACCATGACATTCGCTCCCCCGCTTGTCCAAAGAAGAAGCAAGCGAAGAAGTTTCACAAGTCGCCTGCAAAAATGGATGTTCCTACAAGTAATCGCTTTGCAGCTCTCGCATGTGACGACAACGACTTCCCTGAACTTCCTTTATCTGAGCCCGCTGCTCACCATGCGTCTCCTCACCAGCGTACATATGCACAGCGGCTCACCTTCCCGGATGAAATGGTACGCCAAAACGTCCAGTGCATCCATCACATGTGGATACCACCGATGAAGACACAGCTTTAGACAATGCAATCGCGGAGGCTCGCCGCCGACTAGACGAACTCACCCAGCGCCGGGAACAGCGTCGTTCTCAATCCTCTCGATGAATTATAATACCCCGGGAGCAATCATCAGAGGAGTCACCTAGGGTAAGCACTGGGCCACAATCAGGTGCCGACCACCTGTTAGCCGTGACTACCCCGACAGTGGGTAAGATATTAGCGCTGATGAACCAGGTGACATTCATCGTGGAAGCTCTTCGGCCTCGTCATGGATAGCGCATCATCATCTATGGTGGTGCAGTGGAACTGTCGAGGATTCGCTAATAAGGCCTCTGAAGTGAACATCCGCCTTCGCGGCGGAAAGCTGAGGGCATGGGCGTTCCTACTGCAAGAGCATAATGCACTCCCACGCCTTTCAGGTTTCTGCGCATATCATTCACCCTCTGTACCTGATCGCCGTTGCACCGCCTCCTCCCTCTGCCCAGGTAAATCTGCAATTTATATTCACAGTTCAGTTCCGCACACACCGCTCGACCTTTCACGGTGGTGCAACACACGTCAAGAGGTTGTCGCCCTTCTCGTAAAACCTGCACGCACGCCCCTTGTCCTAGTTTCTTTTTATAGTCGTCCTGGCTCCGCATTTCCCAATCTGGGATGGGTTCGTTTTCTACGTTCTACCAACTCGGGTATCCCTATTCTAGTTGGTGGTGACTTCAACGGCGCACACATTGCGTGAGGTTACCCATCGGATTCCTCAAGGGGAGCACACATCCAAGGGAGCTTTTCGGATCATTCCTTTCAACTTTTAAGCCACCCGAATACTTCTACCCGCCCACGAGGTGGCCCGTATTCACCTGATTTGACTTGGTGGTTAGGCCCCGGTAACCCTCGTTGGGCTGTTGAGTCTGATACTTGGGGTAGCGATCACAGCCCTATCTTTATCTCCCTCACGCCTACGCGTCTACGGAAAATACGCCGCACTGTACGAATAACGTCATGGGACTCTGTACGCGCAGACAATCATTTATCTTCATTCAACCCCTCTTCAGCACTGTCTACTCTCTCTGCTGTCCTCGCTACTCACACTATTACCACTACTGTAAATGAAGACTACCCAAACCCGGACATACATCTCTTGAATCTGTGGGCTCTTCGTCGCCAGGCGGATCATTACGCTACTCGACACCCCGATGACCCATCGGCTCTTCCTACTCTTCACCGCGCTACAGCACGGGTACGGCGCTATGCAAAGCGACTAGGCAGGCAACGCTGGGCTGTGGTGTGCCCGCCTGTCCTCTACGCAGGGCAATCGACATCTTTGGAGAGTGTTTCACGCCATGGAGCGCCCTTCTCAGGTTGAAGATTACACAGAGAGCATTCGCCTCGCGCTAAATGTGGATGAGGACACATTTGCACAACAAGCGGCCCGTCAATTTTTTTCCAAACCATGATTGCACCGCTACGTCTCCACCTGACTTATCGGTTATAGAGCCCTCCGATGGGATTACTTCTGACCTCACCATGGCAGAGCTGCTGGCCTCCATTGAACGTTTAAAAGCTACTACTACTCCCGGGCACGACGGCATACCTAACTCCTTATTCCGTAACTTGGAAGGGAGGGCTCTGCAAACCCTACTTGATACTTTTAACTAAGTGTGGCTTTTTGGCATCATGCCGGGAAACTGGAAGCATTCTATTTGTGGTTCCAATACCCAAGTCAGGCCAGCCTCCAGTATCTCTCTCGGCCCTTCGTCCAATTTCCCTTACGCCTACCATCTGCAAGCTTTATGAAAACATTCTAGCCGCACTCTTGTCGTGGTGGCTGGAATCCCATGATTGTTACCCAGATTCCCAAATTTGTTTCCGCCCACAAATTGGAACGGAGGACGGCCTTGCTACTTTGGCTGCTGACGTGCTTGACCACTCTCCGCAGAGCCACCTTGTACGAACCGTAATCGCTACAGACATAACAAAGGCATATGATAACATCCTTCACTCTGCCATTCTTGCCTCCCTTCAAACTCTTGGTCTCCCTCACCGGTTGCTCCTCTCTATTCACGCCTTTTTAGCAAATCGAACCTTCAGCGTGTGTGTCCACGGAAAGCCCTTTGGTAACTTCCCTTCCAATAGAGGAGTGCCACAGGGCTCCGTTCTCGCCCCCACATTATTTAATGTGGCTTTAATTCCTCTTGTTCGAGCCCTAGAGTCCATCCCTTCTATCCGCGTGCTTGCGTATGCCGATGATATAACCTTGTGGTGCTGTCATTCAGATGCGTCTATTCATCAGTCGGTCCTTCAACACGCGCTGGATGTATTGACATCTCGCCTCCCACCTCTGGGTCTAACACTCTCTCCTACTAAATCATGTTTCATTCGAATTGAAAATAAAGGCGGCTTACGGAAAGTCCTCCTTTAAATTTTACGGTACATAATTCTCTGATTCCTCAGGTAGAAACTGTTCGTATGCTTGGTATTCCCCTCCATACATCTGGGACTGGCACCCCGTGGCTGACAGCCACCCGTAAATCGGCTCACGCTACTCTAGGTCTGATTCGTCGCATAGCTATGCGCTCTAGTGGCGCACGTGCTCATACGGCCTGCCAGATTGTGCGCTCTATCCTTCAGCCACGGATAGTATATCAGGCACAATTTCAACGTCTCACCCGCAGACAGTGGGACTCCCTTGAAGCTATCAATCGTGAGGCTATGCGCGTCATAACATATCTGCCTCGTTTAAAACCCATACATGTGCTACAGGAGTTCGCCCAACTTAATACACTCAGTGAAATCATCGACCAACGTGTGGCAAATAGAGCTCGAAAACAGTCTCTCAAACTTCATCGTTTAAAGACACTTCCACCGTGGTCCTATTGCCAGCTCACTGACAATCGCCCCACTGTTTCCCCGTCGGTATCAGCAGCGTATCTGCCTGAAGGGTGCATATTATACACGGATGCATCACATTCTGCAGAGAGGGGAGTTACTGCTGTGTATAGTCCATCTCATCCGCATCTCAACTCTCGCGCGACGTATACTGCGGATACGTGCGCTCCCCTGGCATTGGAACTTCAAGCCATTTACAATGCCATTGCTTCCCTACCGCTCGTTCCAACATTCAATACAGTTCACATTTACACCGACTCCCGCGCCGCCCTTAAACAGCTGAAGGCTGTTTGACGAACGTTCCAGATTTCACAATCTATTCATGTGCTCTGCGCAAAGTATCCATGTCCTGTGCGCATACACTGGATTCGCGGCCATGCCCAGGATCCACATAACATTCAAGCGGATGCTATGACTCATCTTCATACATTAGACGATCCGCCACCTTCCCCTCTTCCCCCAGATCCGTTCCTGTCCCACGTTACCGATTCCGAAGTTCTGCGCCAGCGAACACGCGCTCTAATTCCTCCGTGTTCGCACCCTCTCCCCCGTAGTCTTACTCGGCAGGAGGAGGTATCCGTGCGCCGGATTCGGGCAGGGGCGGCTCTGACATCATCTGTCCGTCATCGGTGGCGTGCCAAAGATCTGCCACTACCTGACAGGCGCCCTCACTGTGGCGCTGCACCGGACATATGTGATGTGCGCCACTTGTTGTGGACGTGCCCAGCGACGGCTGCTATCAGAAAACGGCTCCTCAGGGAGGTGGGCCTGCGGTGGAACCGCGAAAGTGACTACGTGAAGTGGACTATGGACAACCGTTTCATTAGCAACCTGTGCGACTACCTCAGCGCAACGGTTCTTCACTCCTTCTTTTAAATTTCAATCCCGTGCATTCCTCCCCCCCCCCCCCCCCCTCCTTTTTAAACTTATGCCTCATGGCACACTTCTCGAATAAAAAAAAGTAGTAAGCTGGTTAACTAATTTCTGATAACTAACTTTCAACTATCACAGATAGGCGACTGGTTGCAATTAGAGATTTGTAGCCAGGCCTTATTAACAGCCATATCAGTTTTTAAAATTTTGATAATGCGATTACCCTCGCCGCGGCGGCTCGACAAAATTGGGCTGCATCGTATGAAAATACATGCGCTTTCGAAAGCATGCAGGCAAAGCAACCCCTCCAATGCACTAACTAGTCGAAAAAGCCAAACTTTGTCGCGTAATCGCGTTTTCGAAATTCTAAAAACTGATATGGCTATTACTAACGACCGGCTACAGATCTGTAATTGCAACCAGGTTCCTAACTCTAATAGTTAAAAAGTTACGTATTAAAAACTAGTTAACCACCTTACTAATTAAGACGATTCGCCGGTTTTCTGCTGTCCACAAACACTGGCAGTACTGTGTCGCAAAAGCCATATTTTTACACCAAAAAGCCTATTTGTGCAAGTTTTTGAAAGTGTTCGCTGGAACAGGCGAGGACCTGCTTCGCATGTCGAACTCAATTCGATACGACGGGAGCACCGACAAAACTTTCTCACAGGCAGGTCGCCACGTGCTGTATGATTCCATATTTATTCGCTCTTTCTCTTTCTCGCCTCGTTGTCTACCGAGCTCATTGCGTACTCGTCCATGCCAGCTGGGCCTTGATGTCGGAAGGCCGCCGCCTGCTCCAGTGACGTAGGCGCGGCGACAAATTACGCACTCACTTTATTTGTTTTTTATTTCCCTGCAAGCCCGGGCGTGATAATGGGGCGCTCGTTGCCAAGATAGAGAGGCGCTTTGTAATCAACGCTGAGCGTCAGTGAGACCACAGGCGCTGTGCGTCGCAGCCTTTCCCGCTCCGCTCTTTTGCTGCTTGCAAGAAAATGAGAAACGCCTGGAATCAAAGCGGCATAGTTCCTGAGCGGGCTTTTCCAGGACTCGGCCTGCAATGACAAATGTTGCTTCTTTTTTCTCCATTTCTCTCCACGTGTTAGTTTAGAACATTGAATCAACACGGTCCTCGAGGAAGGGGTTCTGAATGGTGTCCGCGTGCGCTCATATGAATCAGTTGTTCTTGTCGCGACCCAGTCCCCAGAGGAACAGAGATCAATAGGAGGTGGATTCATCTGTTGCTGTAGCCAGCGCGGTGGCTGAGCGTGGTTACAGTGCTCGGCTGCCGACCCGAAAGTCGCGGGTTCGATCCCGGCTGTGGCGGCCGCGTTTCGATGGAGGCTCGCGAAATGCTAGTGACCAGTGTAATGCGTGATGTAGATGTACGTTAAAGAACCCCAGGTGATCGAAATTATCAGGAGGCCTCCGCTACGCCGTCCCTCACAGCCTAATTTGTTTTGAGATGTTAAACTCCATAAACCATAAACCATCACTTGCTGCTCTGTCTTTGGTGAAGCGTGGCCTTCTTGGCATTATGGACCACTTGATTTCAGTCACCGCAGCCGTAGACATCTCGGGCTGTCGAGACGGCGTAATCTAACCACAGCATCCCAGAAAGCGCAGTGCTTGGTACCTGTTGGCACACGACAAAGGAGTATGTCTGTCTTCCTTAAACTATGCGTATACATGCACTAAAAGCAAGTGAGGCACTCACTAACCGGTGCCTTTTTAATTCGAAAGCCTTTAATGGCTCATATTCGCGACCACGACACTGTCCGTCCGTCCATCCGTTACGCTCTTCAGCACCTCAATAAGTAAAAAAAAAATTTGCACGGTGGGATTCGAAGAACCATCCGTCCGTTCCGCAGACGAGCGTGTTAACGACTGCGCTGCTTCCTGCCAACGTTTTTGTTTATCTTTATTGCCTGTATTTTCTGCCAACGCATATGTACTTCTCCTTGACTAAGACGCTGGAGAGTGTTTGCGGAAAAGCGTCTAATCAGCCGGATGGTCCCCAAACGTCCTCTAGTGTCTCCAGCATTTAAGATTCACAAACAATTGCATACTTAATCGACATCTTAACCACACGTCAATGACACAAGCAGCAACACCGCGCTAAAGGCTGTTGCCTCACAGCACTTTAGGTCAACAGAGTGCCCCCCCCCCCCCCCCCTCCCCTGAATTTTTCAGCACGGTTGTTGCGAATGGGTGAAGCCAAAATACTCTGTCTCCAGACACTCAACAGTCTGGGACCCCAGAGGAACTGAAAAAGTGTCCCAGTAGCCGAATGACTAGCCGGCGAGGCGCCGCTTTGTTTAGCACCGATAACTGCATCGCCATCAGCATAATCAACATAATCAGCCTGACTGCGCTGGTGCGGTGTATTGGTGCATGTGTATGTGATAAGAAGAAATGTAGGGGTTGAAAAGTAGAATTGCATGCCCATGGTGCGGGGGACACTATAGAGAACGTGGTTCGAGTGGTATAATGTAATAGAGCTGGGTGTGGCGTGGCCACAGCAGGACTTGAAGTGGGTAATCATGGAACGCGCCCTCTGTGGCCATGTTTTCGACTTCGCCCATTCTCCGAACCAATAAACGCTCGTGCGAGGGTCCTTTACCCCTTTGCGCTCGTTGAGACGTCTTTGGTCTATCTCCTGCATTATCATGGCGATTTTTTATTTTTCAATTTGGATTTTTCTAAATTTTCTCTTTGGCTGTTTTTTACAGCTAGTCTTCAGGCTTTTCGCTCCGATTTTTATTTTTGGCTTTGTTTTGGCACGCACCATGCGGCACGTGTCAGCGCACAGTAAGGGACGGCATGTGGTCTGCGATGCTCGAGCTCTCGAGAATGGGCCATGTATGCTCACGCGATCAACGTGTGACTGGCAGTATATAGGGAATTTTGTGGGGAATGAGAATGAGATAGCGCTATTATTGCCACTTTTGCGCCCAATGAGAAGGGAAAGAACTCAGAGCTTTTCTCTTTTTCCCGCACCACCAGACTGAGCTTGCTTTCGGTATATGTACTAGATATTCTGCTCGTTAAGTAAATAAGTAATGCCACTCAGATTGTACAGAGATTTCTAGCTTATATCGAGTGTTTCAGGAAGTCGGCCGAGTAAGAGGAAATGGGATGGGAAGGATGATTAGGTTTCTCGGCTGGTGAGGAATTACTTTGGGCGATTATGTTTCACGAGGACACACACCGCAGATCGTTCAGCCGGAGTGTCTGCAGGTCTGCGCCCGGGGCGGGCCTGAGCGTAGATGCACCTCGTTGATAGCCGCGCAACCGCCGTGCATAATAAAGCTCGACATTCTGAGTATTAAAACACGGTCGCCTAATCTCACCGTCCGACCATCACCATCTTTAGTGCGTTCTTTAGGCGGACTTGAAATGGCGTAAACGCGCTTAAGTTTAGAACATCAAGTTGTGCTAAATTAGGAGCAGGGGCTACAGGCGGGGGTCGTGCTCGACAGTGCCAGGAAACAGCCCTCGCGGAAATTGCTGCAACAATAGCAGATTCGTTGAGGTTATATACGAGACCCTCTCGCCTGTAGAAAGTGAGCTTCAGATGCCCAGCCGTGGAAAACTTCCGCATGTGCACGTCGGGTACTTACACCAGAAGACACGCCCACCTTTCTACGCCATATTGCCCACACCTCATCCTATGAACGAAGATGGCTGGTTGACGCGTTGCGGGGCGTGCGCCCAGACTGCGTGCAAGAATGGCGCACCCTTTTACCCCACCCTACTCCTGCCCTCCTCCACCTGAAAGCCCGAGCAAATAACCCGAGCCATATAAGCTCACTCATCTGCTCCTATGCGGACTTTGTCTCCGCCTTTGTGTCTCCTGAATCTGCGCTGGCATCGTCGCTGCGAATGGTGCCAGCCCAGGTCCCCATTGTCTCCGCCGGGGTGCTCTCGGCTGACGACGATGCGCAGTCCCCGACCCGGTCATTTCGTCACTTTTCCGTCCTTGTTGCTATTTCAGCGCGGATACAAATGCCCGAGTTTTATTACTTTTGTTTTCGTCGCTTTTGTGCGGTGCTTACGAGGCGCCGTGGTTGTAGTGAATTGCCCCATACGGTGGCTTTGCAACCTTGGAAGCCGGCCCTTCCATCGTCTTCTGCTCTACTGGAAAATTGTTCTTGCCACGTATCGGGCAGACTATCCTAACAAGCAGTGCCTCTCCGTGCGTTTCTGAAAAAACAAACAAACAAACAAACAAATCGAATACGAATGTGGTGTAAATAACAGGCAGCACATAGAGCAGTGGGTAGGAATGAACAGTGTACAGAATATCATAAATTGTCTAAAGCTGATTAGGGAAGGAACATATTGGAGTGTGTGGTGATAGCTAATTGTTACCCGACGCCTTTTTATGGATGCGACAAAGTTTGTAAAATCCTCCCCGTCCTCCGCAACATGCGCCCCCAACATCACATGGGCAGGAGGAAGGAACGGGCTAAAGCCTTTCACAACCATTACGGCCAATGAAAAGACGGGGTCTACGTCGACGCCGCTGAATACATTAACCACGCTGCCTTCGTAGCAGCGGCGGTCAACAATCAAGGACTGCGCCTTTCCATTACCTCTCCCAGAAATGGCGCGCCAAAGGTGGGTACCTTTGCCTTGGCCCTCACCTTAGCCAGCGACAAATACATAATCAGTAACTCCACGACTGCCATCCGAAATTTCTCAAAAGACAGGATATCTCCTGCAGCTCTCGCTATCCTCACGTACTCTACCCTCCCTAGCCATGCCCAGCTTATCTATGCACCGCCTCGTATCTCCCTCCTCCTAGGTAACGAGGCAGCCCGTATGCCGTAGCCCGAGACCTTGCCGATCGAGCGGATGGGCTCTCAAATCCTATGCGAGCTCCGCTCGGTTAGGAACTGCATGGTCACCTGTCGCGAAATCACCCAGTACTACATCGACTGGCGAGAAGGGTGTTCCTTCCAGCACACAGATCTCTCACCCCGCCAGCTGGATGCCATACGAAGGAAGCTCCAGACCCACTCTCTCCGTAACCCCGGCCAGTATGAAGCCATGTACCTGGCTACACGCTCTCACCTATGCAAGCGGTGGAGCGCCCGAGCCAACATACTACATGTTTTGCGGGACTCGCCAGCACCCCCTCCCCCCCCCCCCCCCCCCTCCGCCCTTTTGAGGAACGGCGGCTCACTAATATCGAGCAGTGGGAGGTCTCGTAGCTTATAGCTCGGACCCGGTCGTGCAACGCAGGGCCACGGAGCCAGCCTTCAAGGTCGTCAGGGCCCAAGAGCTCCTGATTACATGACCCCCTCACGCCATGAAGACCTCAACCTCCTTTTTTGAAGCAAAGTTTATTGATCCATCCATTGCTGCTATCGAAGGCAGCAGGTGTTCCAATCTGCAGAAATGTGAATGCAGAAAGAGAAAAGCTACCTTAGAAGTCACAGCAATAAGTGCACTGCTCCCCCCCTCCCTCCCCCGGCTATGAGCCAAAGGGATTTGTACTTGAGTTCGAACTTCCTGGCAAGCTTCACCCAAGGGATTTCGTGTCGAGCAATGCATCACACAGCCTCCGAAGAGTGCATAATGTCAATAAAGGAAGAAGAAACAAGGAGGAAAGAAGCTTCGGCAGTGCAAACGGAAACCCTACAGGGGGGAGCTAACATAAATATGAAAACGACAGTAAGGGGTTTCAGTACTAGAAAGTATAACTTACTAACCTGACTAATTTCTCTCTGCTTCTCTCTTTTTGCTCTCGGCCTGTCGGCTTGTCCCTTTGAACTCAGTGACCCGGGAACCTCTCCATTTTCTCGGAAGGTGCACGCTTCGCAGAGCACCGTTTCGTCATAACGTCGAACACCGTTTTCCCTTGGGCGCAGGTCGGCTAACTTGCTCTTGATGAGATCCGCACTTTAGCACTAGTTGTGTGCGGCACAACGATAGTTATAAGTGCATCTTTATTGGGCACAGTGAAACTGTGAAGAATTCTATGCCTGTTCGTCTGTTTATGCAACAATACTTTGACAGAACTTGCAGGAGTGCCCAGAAGAAAGACGTTAAAAAGTAAGCAAAGCAATGCTGCTGAGTGAGGCTGAAGGTAGCTAATGCTTTCCCCCTGATGGGGAAGTGATAACTGCAGCTTCCGCGGCACTGCACGGATCTGTAGAGAAGGCAATTCTCGTTTTTTTTTATTTGCCACGCATTCTTTCGGTCGAGTTGCATAAATTGCAGAGCTAGGCCTACGAAACCCGCCCACACGGTTATAGGGCGGGTCAGGAGTTGAGAGGGGGTTGAAGATTCGATTGCTTTCCCGTTTTTATAGACACAACAGCCCCGCAGCACCCCGCCACCATCTTGACTCATTCCGGCACGCAGACGACACGAGTTCCGCGCTTGGCAGACGACCTGTCTCCTGCCGCTTGATGTCACATGTATATGCATGCACGCGAGAAAAGAAAAAGGCAAAACAAATAGAGAAGTTCGGAGCTCGAGGATCGTCGCGTATATGTCATGACGTCATAGCGCGCCTTCTTTCCCCGCGGCGACGGCAGGCTGCGACCGGAATGCCATTAGGGGCCCGGCGCAATCCGAAAGAAAGACAGTAAACTTCCTCCCGGTTTAGCGGCGTATAGTCAAGCGTCTGGATTTCTTCTTCTTTGGGGCTACCACGTGTAGTACAGTAGCGACGCATGGAAGCGAAGCGGCTTTCCGTATGGAAAACGCCCTTTCGCGCGCTCTGCGGAGCAGCATCTTGTTATGGGGGCCCGCGTCTGAGCAGATGTATGCGCGCTGCTTGTCTGAGTGAAGGGGAGCAGGGCTGGGGAGGGTAGGCACGCGCTCAGTGTTCGCGGTCACCTCGTCTCGTTGGAGCTGTACGAGCCGCCATAGCCGTGGGTCATGGCCGGAATTCGCTGGGCGCCTTCTTTCTTCACTTTACTCCCTTTCGTGGCTTTCGCCTCCCTCGTGGGCGTTCTAGAAAAAGATGCGCGTATAACAGAGAGGGCAAGGAACGTTACACGCTAATGCACTGGAGATTTAGGGGCGCTGAGAAGGAGGCTGAGCCGTAAAAGTGAGGGTAGGAATTTGTGTGCTCATGTAGGGGGAAGGGAGAACTTTTCGGCTGCACGCAATAAAAGAATAAATGAAAGAGACTCTGCCACTGTCGTCTTCTAGAGACACGGCATCAGTCCTCTGTCAGCGTTGGCTTTAATTTATTTGGCTATGTGATATCGTCAAAAGCTTTCAAAACGAAGTCTGTAAAAAGGATCGACACCTCTCTTTATAATTGATCGCCATGAATCCGTTGGACATCGGGTATTGCCAGATAGAGTAGACACATTAGTGTTGATTGTAAAGAAAAGTTTGTTCTAAGGAGACGTAACTGATGTAAATCATGATGCTTGCATGCTGCATTTAAATGTTTAGAGCTGGGACTCATTGAAGTTGAACTGAGTTCATTTATTTTCTGATGACGGTGTGTTCAAGGCACTGTGCTTGGTGCTGTAAGAGATAAAGGCGAAGATGAAGGTGCATCCATAGAGATAAAGGCGAAGACGCAGTCAAGTTTTTTTTTCTTTCTGGAAAAGAATTCAGTGTGTGCACCACGGACGGGTGGAAGTCTGTACAGGAAACACTTAACACTTAACCAGCGAGGCCACTACTGAGCAGAAGCAGGTGGCCGAATGATTATATTCTGATCACATACCATGCATTTCACACTTCTTTAGTGATTAAATGACGCCACGACGGCGCTATCTCCGGGATCTGCGATTCGGTGCAGCAGATGGTAGAGAACGGAATAATATCGAACAAGGAAGAATGGTTACGTAAGTCTGGACCATGACACGGGGGAATTCATAACTGCAGCGCTGCTGGGAGAATCCACACAAAGCCCTGCAGGTGCGAAACCCATGTAAATTCAAAATGGCGCGCTCCGGAAGTTATTAGAGTACCAACAATAAGAATGGTTTGTTTACAATGAAAACATTTCGCAATAATAAGGCCGGTCAAAGCCTCATTGGGTTTGTGTGACCAAGCCTGGCAAACAGAGGAAAGGAATTTGCTGCATTGGCTCGGTATGGCTAAAAGAAGTAATAATGGGCAAATAATATTACTAATAAAAACGCAACAAAAAGAAAACAAAATTATTAAATCTTAAGCCCAGGATGTAGATAACTTTGCAGCGACAATACATGAGAATTGCACAGCGCGTCTAAGGACTGTTCAGAGGAATGGAAATAACATTACGATAATAGTAAAAAAAATTACGTCTTATACAAAACAAATAACTTAGACCAGCGCCATTTAGAAGAGTATACCACAAATGTTACAGTGAGCACTCTGTACTCGTTAAATAAGTTTACTTTCAGTTATGTTTATTTTACCAGATACTACTGGATGGTTTCCTGGAAAACAGCTGGTAGGGCAGCTTGGCTAGGTCCAGAAATATATACTTGTAATCAGGAGATGGGTACATCAGACGACCGCAATAACTTCTTAAAGTTATACTGTCTTTCTACTGGAAAAGCATTTGAGGGTAATCTATTTAGACATGATTGTACGTAGTAGGCGCGATTTCATCTGTGACAGCGCGGGATAACATATCGGTCTTTGCTAGGGGGATCCTACACCTTGAAAATACTAGACCAAAATGCTTTAAACCAACTCTTACAAACAACACAGAATGGAAATCCGGTAACCTTAGAAGTTCAAATACAGCACAACCTGTTGCATGTTCTATATCACATAATCACTGCGGATGCAGCAGCAAGGGAAAGAGGACTGCAGCGGTGCTTCGCGGGTGGATTATGTAAGTAGGGAAGGTGGAACACATGCGGTCGCACGTTTACAGGCGAACAATCAGAAAGCTGCGTTGGCTCAGTGTGGTAAAAAACAAAGAAGACGAAAGGCTAACGCAGAACCTGGCGTTTTTCATGGCCACTTACATCGTTGAGTGGGCTACAAAGGCTGAACTTACACGAGCAGATGAATACAGGCACTTCTAGCTCAGGTGGCAGTTTGAGACGCGAAATGCGCGAGCCCATACCTGACGCGCTGCCAATGGCTGGAGTACTCGGAGTTACCGATACGGTAGCGACGTCAAAAAAGTAGACTATGCGTACCTGAAACGAGCTTACTTGGCTTCAAAACGTGTGTGGACGCATTACACTCTTCAGTGGAGTAAGAAGAAAAAAAGAGCACACGAAGGTGCTAATGGCGGGGACCTAATAATAATAATAATAATTGGTTTTGGGTAAAAGGAAATGGCGCAGTATCTGTCTCATATATCGTTGGACACCTGAACCGCGCCGTAAGGGAAGGGATATAGGAGGGAGTGAAAGAAGAAAGGGAGAGGTGCCGTAGTGGAGGGCTCCGGAATAATTTCGACCACCTGGGGATCTTTAACGAGCACTGACATCGCACAGCACACGGGCACCTTAGTGTTTTGCCTCCATAAAAACGCAGCCGCCGCGGTCGGGTTCGAACCCGGGACCTGGCCGAACACATTCTCCTGTAGGCAAAGGGCCCGGAAATCGCACGTGGTGTTGGAGCCGGGATGTGAGCCTACCAGCGTGTTTGAATAGCTTTTGCGGCTTCGCGACTATCCCAACAGCCATCAGCTGTAGACCACGGTGCCGAAAGATTCATTGGAGAGCGGTCTCACAAGTGTTCAGTGCTGCGACGGTGAAAGTGCTTGTGGCGTATGCATGCCCACGTGACGTAATAGAAGGCTCGCATCATGTCCAATCCAACGTGCCTTTGGAGCGGAAGTTGGGCGATGCGCTTGAGACCCTCTAAAGCCATAACAATGCCGTGCATTATCCCTGCAAGCGCCGCGTGTTTTGAGACGCGGTGCAGCTCAACCAAGCCACCGCACGGCAGGTGCAAGCAAAGGGAAATGTGCAGCACTGGTCTGGCTGTGGAAGCTTGCAGCGCTGCACCCAACTTCTGCATGCCCTGTGGAGTGGGCGTGCCACCGTTTTCGTCCAGCAGGGAAGCTGACTTTCGGAGTTTTACAAGGGGTACAAAGAACTGAATTAGCTTCAGGCATGTACCGTCCACATTCGAGAACACTGGTGCGACGAACAGAGCAACGGGTACCGGGCAGCTCTACTACGAACGTTGAAATAATGAACCGGCCATGCTGAAGAGTATTAAACAATTCAACTTGAAAAACATGGCGCCAAAGGAATTAGTTGAACACTAGTACAGGTTTTTTTTTTTTCAGCAGGGCATACAGTGCACTTACGTATGCGCTCGAAGCCTGCCACCTGAGCCGGGCTATTGTATAAGCACCGCAACACCAAGCGCTTTGCCGACTACGCAAGCGTCCACGACTGGGACTTGGAAAAAGAGAAAAGAAAAATGCACAGAAATAGGGCCTCGACAGACAATGACACTGGCGGCGGGCATGGGACACTCATGCAGAGAGCGACCTAAAAAAAATGAGGGGGGGGGGGGCGGAGACATCGTGTAATTCACGTGTGCTCCGCCGTAACACGCACAGCATACACTGCGACATCCTTGTGCACACGTCCGTTCTAAACCGACAGTACTTGTATACCACATGCTACCAGGCATACGTCGGTCCGCCTTTGCGTTTTACGTAACGAGGCGAGGAGGGGACGCTCGAGACAAAAACAAAAGAGAGGACGCTGCCGAGAGTCTAATCTCACTTGACGCGCCTCGCAAGGACGCAGATGCATAAACAATGAATGAGGTGGTTGCTAGACGCAAGCAACTCTGCCATGGCTGAGCCGCGTAGGACTGTTGGCTGCACAAAAAGTGTAAAACAAATTAAAGCTGCTTTTTTTCTGTTTGCATTTTTCTCTACCGTGTGGAATTCTGAAGAAGGTCGGCAGCGGCTCCTGCGTCGTGGGAAACAATGATTTCCAGCGAAACACAACTGGATAGAGAAGGGAAAAAAACGAAATAAGAGAGCTTAAGAGGAGAACTGTGTGCGGCAGGATGTGTGTGCGCCCTCATGTTTTCTTTTCTGGTGGAAATGACGTCACTTTGACGCAACCGGAGTCTTGGAGAAATGGATGGGGTGGAGGGTAATCAAGAGCAGGGAGTGGAAGGGTGTAGCGGTTTTTGAACTAGTTGGGAAGACAAGGTCGGGGCGGCGCGCCAGGACGAAAGGTCGCCGTGTGGCTCCACAATAATGACTTACGCGCGTCTTTGTTTCCCCTCGCACTCGCCTCTTTTCATCAGAAACCTGCCCTCCGCAGACTAGGCCCGAGAGATGGCGTCAGTATCGCATTCACAAGAGAGAATAAAAAGGTGCAATCCAAATCACGTACACGCAGAAACAATATACACTGGAACCGTCTATACGTAGCGTGTAGCATACGCTTTCTTTTTGTAGTTGTCCTTTAGACGCCCGACCCCGTTTAATGTCGGTTCAGGTTGTAGGCAGAAGTAAGAATTTTGGCGTTTGAATGCGGACTAAGTGTTTTTTCCTTTGTATTGGTCGAATACGGTAAAAAAGAACTGTACGACGCTTAGCCTAGTCTTAAGAGTACAATGAGATAAAGCTATAGATCTCTCCCGCGCAAGTACACCTTTCATAGATTAAAAGATCGCAGAGAGCTCTCATACCACTACTTGCACAGCCTGTGTCTCTTCTCAAAGCCGGCTGTAGTACTGTGCCCTGATCACGCGCGGTATAGAGGTCTTAGGAACGAAGACTTTACTTTTTCTCACCGTTTTGGAACCCAATGCGCTGCGCACAGATACCGTAGCATGAATGGGATTGTTCAAGGCGGCGCAGTCTACCTAATGCGGGTGTTAATTCTCGAAGTTCAAAGCTGGTTTTTGCGGGGCTCTCTCAACGAACGAAGTACCAGAACAGCACGGACTCGAAGCATGGACCCATGCAGCATGCGGCCTTTGTCCGTGGATAGAGATGGATTAATTATCTGTATTTTATTCTCCTGCGTACTGCAAAAAAGAGCGACAAATGCAACGATTGCTGCTCGGCCCGCCGCGGTGGCTCAGTGGTTAGGGCGCTCGACTACTGATCCGGAGTTCCCGGGTGCGAACCCGACCGCGGCGGCTGCGTTTTTATAGAGGCAAAACGCTAAGGCGCCCGTGTGCTGTGCGATGTCAGTGCACGTTAAAGATCCCCAGGTGGTCGAAATTATTCCGGAGCCCTCCACTACGGCACCTCTTCTTCCTTTCTTCTTTCACTCCCTCCTTTATCCCTACCCTTTTACGGCGCGGTTCAGGTGTCCAACGATATATGAGACAGACACTGCGCCATTTCCTTTCCCCCAAAAACAATTATTATTATTATTTACCTTCCATACAACGTCTGTTTGAAAGAAGTCTTGGTTGAAGCGCTTTCTATTCTTAGACGATCATCTGTTCCTTGAAAATAAGAAGAAAAAAAATTCGTCAGACACACTTAAGATTGCTTACGTGTGGGAAGGCGAAAGTACTCCTGCCCCTGGGCGCGTACGGCACCACCCGGATCGCTGTGCGACGAAAATTGCATGACAATTTTGCCAAACGTTTGACAATTTTTGCAATTTTCGACAAATTGCATCACTCACTCACACACACACACACACACACACACACACACACACACACACACACACACACACACACACACACACACACACACACACACACACACACACACACACACACACACACACACACACACACACACACACACACACACACACACACACACACACACACACACACACACACACACACACACACACACACACACACACACACACACACACACACACACACACACACACACACACACACACACACACACACACACACACACACACACACACACACACACACACACACACACACACACACACACACACACACACACACACACACACACACACACACACACACACACACACACACACACACACACACACACACACACACACACACACACACACACACACACACACACACACACACACACACACACACACACACACACACACACACACACACACACACACACACACACACACACACACACACACACACACACACACACACACACACACACACACCACACACACACACACACACACACACACACACACACACACACACACACACACACACACACACACACACACACACACCACACACACACACACACACACACACACACACACACACACACACACACACACACACACACACACACACACACACACACACACACACACACACACACACACACACACACACACACACACACACACACACACACACACACACACACACACACACACACACACACACACACACACACACACACACACACACACACACACACACACACACACACACACACACACACACACACACACACACACACACACACACACACACACACACACACACACACACACACACACACACACACACACACACACACACACACACACACACACACACGCGCGCGCGCGCGCGCGCGCGCTCTGTTTGCTCCGATAGGTGCAGCAATTCCATTGCCATATTCCGAGGGGTTCGGGCTGGTTGTGGTTGCTTTCCTTAGTGTTGCTGGCCGTAGTTGTGCTGTTGAGGTGTGAGGTGTGTAGGTGTTGTTGGCGAGCTGCCGCCAGGTGTTTTTTTTTTTGCCGGCCATGGTGGTGCTGCTCGTGTGCAGTACGTGGGTGCACTGTCACCACACAGCATACTAGCGTCTGCTGTGTTTTAATGCCTTTGGCCCTCCTTTATCCCTTAATTCATACCTTTCCTTACGGAGCGATTCACGTGTCCACCTGGAAACGAGGAAGTTACTTCGTCTTTTCCTTTCCTTGAAGCCAATTTTTATTTTCACGCCTACCACACGCAGCATTTTACACGAGTTCAAAAGACCACCTCGTGCGAGCAGGCCGTGCATGTAAAAAATTACAGGATTGCACTGGTCTGTTTAAGAGAGGAAATGCGAAAGCCTTTCCCTCTCCTTTTCCCTCCATTCTTTATTGTTCGATTTTTATTTTTATTATTATTTGAAATTTCGTTACGTTTTGTTCATTTATTTCTCATTTGTTTCTTTTTCATTTTTTATTTTATTTTAAGTAAGCCTCCTTACGCATTTACATCGTTTTTTATCGAATTAGTAACACAAAATTCTCTTCAAAGAGCGTTTATTTTCATTAATTCAACTTAGTTAATTAACTAATTGAAATTTACCAACCAAAACTTTACGATTTAGAGATCCACTGACGCACTGCCTAACATAGTCAAACTTTTGCACCACAGAACGACATAATTGGGCAGACAAAATTTGCGGACACTTTTTGCTGACGCGACATAACCATATTTATGTATTTATTTATTCAAATACCATCAGGGCCCGAAGGCATTAAAGAGGGGAGTGGGAAGGACATACATTGGATCAGATACAGTGCAGCAGAAAAACAAAATATAATGCTTTGGGATAAAAAAAACGGGTTTGCGAAGGCAACAGCGAGTAACTATCACTTATCGATCGGCGCTTCAACTGTGCCGTGATGGAATGAATTGGTGCCCTTGTGAAGGGTTCCGGCATAAATTCGACCGCCCGAGGTTCTTTAACTTGCGCTGATGTCGCACAGCCAGTGTTGTAGGCGTTACCGAAAAAAAGTAACTAGATACGTTACTCGTTACGCTAAGAAAAAAGGAACGCGTTATCACCCTACATTACCTACAAAAAAAGTAACGCGGTACTGATACCGTTACCGAAAAAAAGTACCGCACGTTACTTTGCCGTTAGTTCATGCCATAAATTTTAATTAGTGCGTCTTCGCCTTAAGAACTCACGATACAAATTTTATAAAACTCATATTTCACGTAAAACTTCTAGGCCAGACAACCATTTTACGCGAAATCCTGATTTAACGAGAATACTTTGCACAAATGTGGAGAAGCTTAGCACTGTCATGGTGGCCCAAAGTTGCCTGTAGAGTTCTTCCATGTGATGAATTCTAACTCTTAGGCACATGGTGAAGCCATTTTCTTAAAGTGACATTAAACACGAATTGACACTACATCATTAATTCTAACTTCACAAAGAGAACATCGCTCAGAACTCTCAACAAATTTAAAGTAATTAAAAAATATGATGTTCCAAAACGCTCGGCATGCTTCCACTCTGCAGAGAGTTGTGTGTGTGCGTGGTTCGGGAAGGGGAGGTAGGTGAAGGCAAGTGTGTGAATGCGTGTTCGTGCACATGTTTCGTGGTTTATGGGTAGTCCTGTCTTTTTTTTTTTAATTGGGGGCGTCGTCAAGGGCAGGTATACTTTCTGGAGCGCATGCGAGCCGTAACAAAGGTCATCGAGAGCACCTGCTTGTTTATTTGCAACATGACTTTAGGTGCTCTGCGCTTTTTCTTGAAAAAAGGGGGCGGAATGGGGGACAGCCGGAACAAAAAGTAACTAATAACGTGACACCTCACGTTACAGAAAAATGTTAACGCTAAGTACGTTACCAGTTACAGTTCTGAAATGGTAATGAGTACGTTAATAAGTTACCGAAAAAAGTAACGCGTTACCGGTAACCCCGTTACTTGTAACTCGTTACCCCCAACACTGCGTACAGCTCGTGGGCGTCTTCCGGGCATTTCGCCTCGATGGAAACGCGGCCTCCGCGGCCGGGATTTAACTTAGGGCGATTACGTAACGAGTTCCCACACACAGCTTTAATGCGATTGTAAGGGCGCTCGGCTATTGAGCTAGAGTACGCGAGTTCGACCCCGACCGCGACCCGTCGCGGTGGCTCAGTGGTTAGGGCGCTCGGCTACTGATCCAGAGTACCCCGGTTAGAACCCGACGGCGGCAGCGTTTCGATGGAGGCGGAAAGCAAATGCGCCCGTGTGCTATGCGATATCAGTGCACGTTAAAGATCCCCACGTGGTCTAAATGATTCCGGAGCCCTCCACTACAGCACCTCTTTCTTCCTTACTTCTCCCAGTCCCTCGTTTAACACTTCTCTTACGGCGCGGTTCAGGCGTCAGCCGAGATGCCAGACAGATACTGCGCCATTTCCTTTCCTCAAAAACCAATTTCCATTTTTTTCTCAACCCGACCGCGGCGACCGCATATCGATGGCGTACCCGGGTTCAAACCCGACCGCAACCGCCGCGTTTCGATGGAGGCGAAACGCAAAGGCGCCCGTGTGCTGTGCGATGTCAGTGCACGTTAAAGATCCCCAGGTGGTCAATTATTCCGAAGCCCTCCAATATGGCACCTCTTTCTTCCTTTCGTCTTTCAGTTCCTCCTTTATCCCTTCTCTTACGGCACGGTTCAGGTGTCCGCCGAGATGGGAGACAGATACCGCGCCATTTACTTTCCCCAACAACAACCGAAACGCAAAGGAGACTGTGCTGTGCGATGTCAGGTGGTGAAAAAATTTCATTGAAGTGAAGGTCTAAAACGAGAATTGCGCAGCAGCATTGCGGGCGGCCTTCAGGCTGCCGGTTGTGGAGTCCAGGCGGTGCCTAGTCGCGACGTCCTCTGCCCAGGTCACCAGCCGAAGTTGGTGATTCGGCTCGGTGCTGGACAAAGCAGCCTCCCACTGCTGCGTACTGGTTAGGTGCCAAGAGGCAGGGGGCAAGTGTGCTGGGCAGGAGAATAAGATATGAGCGTAGTCGGCTCTTGGGCTGCTGTCACATAAGCGGCAGGCCGGCGAGTACGTTCCGGGGTGGAGGAGGGCAAGACGTGCGGGAGTAAGAAAGCTGGGGGCCTGAAGGTGGCGCCACAAGCGTTGGTGATGTTGGGAAAGGGCAGTGCAATGTAATATCATGGTACGTGAGGAGCGCGTCGCGGGTGCCCATTCCCGGCGGGGGCGGGCTTCCTCGGTCAGTCGATTCGCGATGGAATTAGCAGCCTCATTTCCAGGATTGGGCGCGTTAGTGGGCACGCAGATGATTTTGATGGGGCGAGAGGGCACGGTGCCAGAACGTAAGATGCCGATGGCTAGGGGTGCCGCCCGTCCAACCGCGTAGTTGTAGACCGCAGGCTTGTAGTCACTGAAAATGTATTCCGCGGACGTTTTCGTGAGGACAAGTGCAACAGCTGCTTCCTCCGGGAGTCTACAGTGGTCGTAGTGTAGGACAGTGGCTGGAATTCCAGCCACTGTAGAGTTGTCAGTGTCTGCAAGGGTATGGGCTAGGTAGCGGCGGTACGGGGCGGCATCCACGGAAGCAATGGCAGGTTTCCGTCTGTACTCACGCCAGAGCGCGGAGGCTCGTGCAGCTCTGCGGGAGGAGTGGTGTTCAGGATGCATATTGCCGCGAATATTTGCAGTGCTTGTTCGTTCTTGAAATCTGCCGCCACACCACTTTATCGCTTTGTTTGCGACGCAAGACGCGGCTAGATTTATCTTGATTGATCGCAGCCAGGCAGAGCTGATTCTACGTTGTTCCGGAATGTTCTAGTAACTTTGCACGCTTTATCTCGAAAGTTCGCTATCAGCTTTAAATTGAGCACGGCCGACAGCGGCGGGCATTCTGTTCGACAACCGCCGAACACGCTTGTCGCTTCGCCGCCGCCGAGTGATTCAGTCCATTTTGGGTGCAAGTCAGCCCAATAAACAGTTTTCTTTTAGAAGACCCTTTTGTCCGTCTTCATCGCTGCTTCGACTGCCGTCACCACTACGTGACAATATTCTTAGGGAGGGGATGAATGGTTAGCAGGGATGAGACGTGAGAAGGGATAGGCACTGAGGTTGGAAAGGACATAGGGGAAAGCTTATGGGTGGAGAGAAGTGCGCGACACGGGCGGGTGCGGAAAAGACGGAGGAGCTGGGCCGTGCGATGGGCTTCCATCAGCTCCGTAAGTAAGTCGTGAACTGTATACGAGCCGTCGGGGTTGATGTGGGAAGCGATAGGGCCGATTTATATCCCTGGCGAATGAGGCTGTTGACTTTGTCCTCGTCGATACGAGAAAGGAAGAGATACGGAAGAGAATAGATAATACGGTTAGAACAAAGGCCTGGACCAGGCGGCAGAGGTCGTGTTCATGCATGCCGTGGTGGCGATTGGCAATGTGGCGTATGAGGCGGATGGTCTGGTGTACAGTGTTTGCGAGTCGAGTGATGAGGGTGACCAGTGATGCGATCAGCTACCTCTAAGCCCCAACCTGACACCCCGCCAGAGCCTCCCACCGGGCCCATTTTCAAGACCTCCCGGCCTTCTCGTCGCCGTCCCCGCTCTACCTCCCGTAGTGCGATGTCAGTGCACGCTAAAGATCCTCAGGTGGTCGAAATTATTCCGGAGCCCTCGGCTACGCACCTAGGCACCTCTCTCTTTCTTCTTTCACTCCTACCTTTCTCCCTTCCCTCACGGCAAGGTTGAAGTGTCCAGCATGAAGTGAGACATTTATTGCGTCAATTTTTTTCCCAAAATAAACCTTGAATTTTACACACAGCCTCGGCAGCTGGAGCAGCTGCCGTTGGCAGCTTGTACGTGACAGCGGGTATGGCGCGGTGGAAGGCACGGGAAGAGGAATACACGTAGCCCTGAGTAGAGAGGCGAAAGTTTACACAGCAATATAGTATGTCGAAGTAGAGATGCGATCTATGCATCAGTGAGTGAACGAGATTGTAATACGTAGTTGTGACGTGACTGGCGAGAATATAAGAAGCATATCATGGTTTCGATGTCACTTCTTTGGCATAGTGTGTAAACGGAAGTAGTTTTAACGGGTGTTGGTGGTGGAAACTTTTATTGCCAACGATGGAAATGGTGGGGGCGAAGCCCTCTACATGGTACTTGGATGCTCCCTCACTGTGAGCAGGCACCCCTACAAAGCGAAGGATAGCTAGCCCTAGGAAAGCAATCCTTCTCAGAGCGCTGGAGATGAGCCGGCGCTGGTCTTGAGGAGAAGTTGCGGTCACAAGAGTCTCTCACTGAGGAGTTAAGGAAGAGGAAGAGGAAGACGACGCTGCTCGTTCTGTTGTCACCTCAGCTCAGTAATTTTGCCTTGTTTTCTAGTTATTAACTAGGTTATTTCCATCCTTGGAAGACGGCCGCGTCTTTAAGGCGGTACTGTCCCTACGGGAAGGGTACGGCAGCTCCGGCGCCGGTACCCTTAAAGGGACAGCGCCATCCGAAGGAGCCCAGTGGGGCGGAGGCGGCCATGGCATCACATGGCGGGGATCTGCCAGTCATCAGGGACGTCCAGCAGTGCAGTGCGTCATCATCGCTCAGTGGGGACGACTCAACTATCGTCGCCTCTGACGAGGAAGTGGCTGACATGGCGGAAATGGACAACGATGGCTTCAAAGTGGTGAGTCATCGGAAGCACCGGACAGTCGGCATCCCAGTGATAGTTCAGCCACAAGAGAAAGGTGTTGACTTCAGAGAGTGGAACCCTATCAGGCTGTTCGATGATATTAAAGTACTACTGGGATCTGCTCCGATTCGCAGTCGCTTCACAACGCAAGGGGCTCTTCATCTAGATATCTCAACGGAAGAGCAAGTAGACATTCTTCTGCGGTGCTCTCAGATCGGTGGCATACGAGTTCAAGCCCGGTTGCCACACTCCTACATGACTAACACATGTGTTATAAGGGGAGTACCAGTGTGGTATTCGGAAAGTGCCCTTCTTGACTACTTGAAACCGCAAGGAGTTCTGCACGTGCGACGGTTAATGCGCCGGGTGGAGCCTGGAGAACAACAATGGGCAGCGAAGCCTACAAACTCTATTGCGCTAACGTTTGCTCCCAACACCGAGCGCCCTGGAATAATTGACCTTGGTTTCACCAAACATGCAGTCCACGAGTTCGTTGAAACTCCTCCCCGGAGCTTCAGGTGCCAACGCTTTGGACATGTAGCGAGAGTTTGCACCAACGATCAACGTTGCAAGCGGTGTGGTGGTGGCCATGATTACAAAGAGTGCAAGGCAGATTTTGCTTGCGCTAATTGTGGAGGTGACCATCCAGCGAGTTTCAGTGGCTGCACATTCCGTGTAAGCGCCTTACACCGTCGCAAGTCCTTCATTAGTGGCCCCAAACCACAACCTACTGAGAAGCCGATACATGGAAGTGAAGAGTTCCCTGCGCTCGAGTCGGAAGCTCGGGACGTGGTAGCAAGCGACGTCGCTGCACGACCTGATCCGAGCAAGTCGGCAACGGCCTCCGAGGGTGAGCTGGCTGTTCGATCTGCTTCTGCAAAAAGTGTCCATGTTCCTCAGCGACCAGATCACAGCAAGACTCGACAACATGGAAGACATCCCCTTGCCTTAAAAGAGATGCAGACACCAGCTACCGTGGCCAAGAGTGGGTCCCAGTCCCCGTCTTTTGTCGAAGTGGTGCGCCAGTGCGTGCAGCAAAATAAGGAGCTCAAAAGCCGGAATCTCTCCGACCTTCTACGCGTTTTAATTGATGTCCTGCGTTCATATAGCCAAGCGATGCAGCCTGGCACTTTGAAGAACTCTATACAGCTGGTGCTTTCCTTTGAGACCTTGATCACCGCCTTCGCAGAGAACTTCAACTCCTAGATGGCTAGTTTTCTTCAACCTGTTGCAACTAAAAACCCTAGAAAAGTGCCGTTTATCATGCAGTGGAACTGCGCTGGGATTATAAGTCGATTAGCAGAACTAAAAGTGTTCTTGAAAGAGACCTGTGTTCCAGTACTGGCCCTCTCGGAGGCTGGCTTGCCAAGCGGGAGGTCTTTGCCGGGATACGTCGCCCACAAGAATTGCAGCATAAAGTCTTTTCCCGCAGGAAGTGCCGCCCTTTACATACGAAGGGAGATTCCTCATGTGGCTTTGAACGTCACCGATCTTTGCACCGACAGTATTGAGGTAGTGGCTGTGAGGATTCGGCTCGCCTTCCGAACTCTGTCCATTGCATCAGTATACGTGTCCCCGCGGAAGAAGGTCGATATGGCTTTGTTCCTCCAGCAACTTTGTGACCGCTGCCCAGCACCCAGAATCATCTGCGGTGACTTCAACGCCCACCACCCTGCCTGGGGTGACAGGAACACAGATCCACGCGGAAGCCAACTTGTAGAAGTCATCGACAGTTTGGACCTATGCGTGGCCAATGACGGAAGTCCCACTTTCTTTCGGCCTCCAACCTCACCCACATCTATAGACCTAACCTTACATTCACCTGACGTCCGTGTGCAGTGGTCAACTAGAGCTGACCGAATGGGAAGTGATCACTACCCGATATTTGTGTTTACTGCCGACTTCCATCTGCGTGGTCCTAAAATTTGCCATGTTGTTAATTGGGACAAATACAGGTAGCACTTAGCCTGTGTTTCCGGTGATGTGACAGACAAAATGATTTATGCTAAGATGGCTGCTACCACGGCGCTCAAGCTACCTGATCATTTTCCGACTCCGGATTTAAAACTCAGGAACCTCTGCGCAGCGCGCAGAAAGGCGGAGCGACAACTGTTGCGGAAGAAGGACGACAGAGCCTTGAAGACGACTTTCAACAGGCTCAACTCTGCCATTAGACGTCATGCGAACAAGCTCTGTAGGTCCCAGTGGGCATCCTTTTGCGCTAGTTTGACTGTTTTCTCACCGATAACGAGAATTTGGCGTGTCGTTGGCAGTCTTGCTGGTGGCTCTCGTCCGAGTAAACCTTTCGAGGCGCTTGCATTGCGCACGCAGAAACATCTCGTGTGCTTGGCAGAGGAATTTGCGGATGCATTTGTAAATTCCAGACCAGGCATTCATCCCTGCGCTCTGCCTGCTACGTCTCCGTCTGTTATGGACGCCCCGTTCACACTTCGAGAACTACAGACAGCGCTCCGCAGCCTGCGGCGTCGCTGTGCACCAGGTCCTGACGGCATTACCAATAAAATGTTACAGAACCTGCCTCTGGAACACCGGAAGATGCTCCTAACCTATCTCAATCGAGTGTGGGAGTCTGGTGACGTTCCCCCTTCATGGAAGGTGGCTTGTGTAGTCCCACTGCTGAAGGCCAGCACAGAGATGACAGACACGGCCTCGTATCGTCCTGTATCGCTGACGTCGTGTGTGGGTAAGCTCATGGTGAAGATGGCAAGTAAGCGCTTGTCTTGGTGGCTTGAGGATAGAAGGGCACTACCAACATGCATCACTGGATTCCGCACAGGTTTAAGCGCGCAAGATAGCGTCCTGGACTTGATAAGCCACATTGAACATCAGAGTGCTTTTGGACTTTCAACACTAGCTATTTTCCTAGACGTATCAAAGGCTTATGATAGCGTCCTCCAGAGCTCAATACTGAATAGTCTGCAGGTCATAGGCGTACAGGGCTATCTTCTGCGATTCATTCACTCATTTCTCAGTGATCGTAAATTTCGAGTGCGGTTAGGCAGTACAATGAGCTCCGAAAGGGCGGTATCGCGAGGGGTACCTCAGGGTAGTGTCCTGTCCCCAACGCTCTTTAATGTTGTCATGGCTGGTCTTCCCGCAAAAGTGCAAAAACATTGTAGGCATGTCCATATGTCGATATATGCAGACGACATTTGTCTTTGGTTAACCGGATATCAACACAAACGCTTAGCTCTATTAGCGCGACAGGCCGTGCTTTCAGTTAAAAGTTACCTTCAAGGTGTTGGGTTGACTCTCTCGGTGGAAAAATCTGGCTTCGTCCTGTTTCCAGGTAGGGGACGACGGTATGCGCGGCTGAGCATAGACCTTGATCAGTCTTGCCTTCGTCAGGTTAACCACATACGTTTTTTGGGCGCACTATTGACTCACGTCTACAGTGGCGACGAGCTGTGGACTCGATTGTGGCTTCACTATCTTCGCGTCTCAATGTGCTTCGTAGAATTGCTAGTGAGCAATGGGGAAACCATCCTGCTTCAATGATCAGGCTTCACGATGCCCTGGTGACAAGTCGCATAATGTACCAGCTCCCTTTAATTTCCCCCTCGGTATCGCAGCTGGAACGCCTTGAGGTTTTGCATAGAATGGG
>JARKHS020001949.1:167500-241923 GCA_030143305.2 Amblyomma americanum | reverse complement strand
CTACTAAGTGCCTAAAGGGGTTCCAGGTCTGTGGTATACTCATATTGCCATCTAGCTTCTTGCATAATGATTCCCACTTTTGGCGTGAAAGAATTGCTGCATGCGTCTCTATCTCTTTGTTAAGACGGGCGAGGCGGCGCTCAAGTGTACGGTTCCAACGCTGCCTTTGCCAGCGTAGCTCTAGGTCTGATTTAGCTTCCCATAAATGTAGGAGGCTGGAGTCAATTGTGTCGCTTGGGCAGTCCTCTGGTAGGGGGTGAGTTACGGATCGGACATCACTTTATAGTTGCTTGGACCATTAGGTGATGTACGTGATGGGGGCGAAGGTGCGGGCTGCTCTACATGAGCGGAAAGGGTCCCACTTTGTGAAAGTGGTGGCTCTGGGAGGCCTGCGGTGCAGTTGAATGCTTAAGAGAATCTCGATAATGTAGTGATCGCTACCTAGATTCTCTTGTGTGTTGCACCATGTTGCGTGAGGAAGGCGATGTACGAACGTGAGGTCTGGTGTAGTGTCTTTACAGATACTGTTTCCCGCGCGTGTTGGAAAGGTAGGGTCGGTGAGCAGGGAAAGACCGGCTTGTTGCGCGGCTAACCAAACCCGACCTCCTTTCGGTGTGCCGTGTGGGTAACGCCAGGCCGTATCAGGGGCGTTAATGTCTCCTACGACGAGTAAAGGATACTTGTTGGCTGTGCGCTTCGCAAGTGTAAAGAGGCGTTCGAAGTTACCTTGTAGGCACTTAGGGTGGCTGTATATATTTAGGATGAAGATACTGTTCGCTCGAGCGTGTTGCGGCAAAAGCTCAATTAGAAGGTGATCAATGCGTTCAATCGCTATGGAGTGGGAGATGGTGGTGATTGAGCCATGAACTAGAAATTCTATTCGAAAGGGTGGGGGGATGTGGGCAGAACAGCAGTATAGCCAGGTAAGGTAAGTGGTTTTGAGGGTTCCTGCAGGACAAGGATGTCGGGTCCCGTAGCGCAGGACAGCATTTGGTGGACCACATGACGCTTCTGGCCAAAGCGCCGGCAGTTCCACTGCCAGAGTATAAGATTATGGTTTGTAACTGCCATCATGAGAGTATTTAGGGGGGGGGGGGGAGTCGTAACGAGGGCGTGGGGGTTCTGAGATACGGCAGGGATAGGGTTGTCCGGTCCTACCGGTGCTTTGGGCTTCTTGCGTCTGTTTGGGATGGGGTTGCGCTTTGGGAGGCTGGTTTCGTAAGTGCTGAGCCGAGATTCAAGATCGTTATAGCGGTCATAGAATCCTTGGGTTAGTACGTCGAATCGGTTGTTAAGGAGAGTATTATCTTGTGTTATTCGGATTACCGCGTCTTTGAGGGTTGCACATTCCTGTTTGATGTTACTTATAGCGTCCTGAAATTTTGCCTCAAAGCGAGCAGCAAAGGACTCAAGCAGGGTTGGTATGCTCTCTAGTGAGATGGGCGCGGAGGGAGGGGGCGTTGTGCGCGGTGGTGAATTTGTAGAGGGTTCAGTGTCAGCCTACATTGCTAGCAAATTAGGAGAAGAGGTAGGTTCAGAGTGCTTTGGCGGATAATGGGCAGTGGGTGGGTTGGGAGGGGGAGTTTGGGATGTGGTAGGAGCGGGGGTCGATGGAATCGGAGATCCGGTGGCAAGAGCACTTATCTGGGCTTCCAGTCTTGCGATGTGTTGTCGAAGGGCGGCGGCTTCTGCTCGGGCTGCTGTAGCTACTGTTTTAGCCGCCGTTGCCTCCTCCCGAGATTTTCTCAGGGCGTGTTGTAGATTGGGAGTCGCTGTCATGGTTGTCTTGTGGCCGTGTGAAGAGGGGGAGGTATTCCAGGCTTGTTTCAACGGCACTGCCCAAGATTGCTTGTGTTGGTTGAGCTGGATGAAACCGGACTACAGCTGGGGAAAATTGTCCCTGGCTGCGACCGCTTCTTGCTTCAGCGTTTGTGTGTGTCTGGGCGGTTTCCATGGCTGGTGCAGGTTTCGTCCCTTGCAGGATCCAGAGCCGGTAAGGTGAGGGCCCTCGCACAGAATGCACTTAGGCGTGTAAGGAGGGTATTTTTCCGAGTGTTGTTCTCCACAGAGGGGACAAAGATTGGTCTTAGGGCTTGGGCATACGTCGTGGCGGTGACCCGGCAGTCTGCGGTTAGTGCAGGCATCGGGACTGCCGCGGTATGGGGTGCAGCGGTGGATGGCTCCCATGTATCTGATGGAGTAAGGGACCGTAGGTACGTGAAAGGTGATTAAGATGGAGTGCGTCTTTCCCATGCGGCGCGCTGCTAGTATGCTGTACTCCGGATTTCTTCGGACCAGGTCTTGGTAGAGTTGCGTTGGGGTCTCATTATCATAGGCGTTCGTGATTAGTCCTCTGGTAGCCCCCGGTGGGGGAGCTACGTAAGCTGCGCACGGGTAGATGTGGTCTCCAATGATGAGGGAGGTCAGCGTCTTGAGAACCTCGGCTGCTGGGAAGAGTGTTGTTGCCATGGTGAAAGTATTGTTGGTCAGGTGGATACGCAGGCAGAAGTCGTCCGGTGGGATGATTTTAGCTGGGTCTGCACTGCCTTCAAGAGTTGAGGTGCTGCGATGTCTTGCAGTCGTAGTTCACCTCGCGGGCGAATGACTACTCGAATGGCGTTGGGTGGGAGCGGTGGCAGCTGCTTGCTGCGCTGCACTGAGGCGAGCCTCCTTGGTGGCAGGTGGTAGGAGGGCTGGCGTCTTGCGCTGCCGGTTGGGCTTGCTGCGTCGCGCGCCGCGTTCTTGGAGTTCGTGTTAGATGCGTTGGGGTCTCATTATCATAGGCGTTCGTGATTAGTCCTCTGGTAGCCCCCGGTGGGGGAGCTACGTAAGCTGCGCACGGGTAGATGTGGTCTCCAATGATGAGGGAGGTCAGCGTCTTGAGAACCTCGGCTGCTGGGAAGAGTGTTGTTGCCATGGTGAAAGTATTGTTGGTCAGGTGGATACGCAGGCAGAAGTCGTCCGGTGGGATGATTTTAGCTTGGTCTGCACTGCCTTCAAGAGTTGAGGTGCTGCGATGTCTTGCAGTCGTAGTTCACCTCGCGGGCGAATGACTACTCGAATGGCGTTGGGTGGGAGCGGTGGCAGCTGCTTGCTGCGCTGCACTGAGGCGAGCCTCCTTGGTGGCAGGTGGTAGGAGGGCTGGCGTCTTGCGCTGCCGGTTGGGCTTGCTGCGTCGCGCGCCGCGTTCTTGGAGTTCGTGTTGGCTGCGTCGGAGGTAGCGTTCTCGGAGCGGTATGGTGGTTTCGGCGAGGTGGCTGGGCGTGAGGCGTACGCTTTATACAGAACTGGCATCCAGTCGTTGGAATTTAGTTCTTGTGCGGTTATGGTGTGGCCTTCAACGTTACTTCCATTATAACGACTGGCGTCGCCGACGGTGTCGGCGGAGACGCGTAGTCCGGGTTAGGCTTAGCTCGGCGGCTGAGCGCCTCGGTCCGATGATCGTTCTTAGCACAGAAAAGGTCGGGTATTGCCCTGAATTGGTGGCTTCTCTGTCTTCCTTAGGCATTTATGTAGCTTTTCGTGCAGATTAGTGCAGTAGGAGAGGTTGGGTAGGAGTAGCACGTACCGTTTGCCGGAGCCGACGTTGCAGGCAACCGCCTGCGCCGGCGCCCTAGCGGCGATAGTTTTAACGGGGCCGCAGCCCAGCGCAGTCAAATCTTTTTTGCGCCACGCTCCAGCTGGATTTATCAGTTTATGAGTATAGCAGCGCACGAAAAGGGTAATTTTTCCACTGACAAATGGAGCTGCGCGCACGTGGCACTTAGAATCCCTCTAGCGGCACTTCCGGTTAGTGCAGCTGCCCATTGAGGTCGCAAATTGGTTTAAATTGATTTTGAGGAAAGGAAATGGCACAGTAATTGTCTCACGTCTTTCGCTGGACACCTGAACGGCTCCGTAAGGGAAGGGACAAAGGAGGGAGTGAAAGAAGAATGGACAAAAGAGGTGCTGCAGTAGAGGTCTCCTGCGTAATTTCGACCGCATGGAGATCTTTTCCTATCCAGCTAGCTCATCGTTCTTCCGCCCGCACAAGCCACCACAAGGCCGTTTACTCACCTCCTGCTCGCACCGTGACCCATCTTCATTCCTTCTTCATCCAAAAAGCGCGCGACTGGAACAGACTTCCCACTAGTACCACCCTTCTCACAAACCCGGACCATTTCAATAAAGCCATCGAAACAATGCTGTATTAACGCCAGGTTGCTAGCCCACCCCTCATGTAAAGCCCTCACCCAACGGCCCTTGAGGTATAAATAAATAAATAAATAAATAAATAAATAAATAAATAAATAAATAAATAAATAAATAAAAGTCTAACGTGCACTCGCACCGCATCGCACAAGGGCGCCTTTTTGCGTTTCGCCTCCATCGAAACGTGGCCGCCGCGCTCGGGTTCGAACCGGGAACTCCGACTCCATAGCCGAGGGCCCTAGCCACTGAGCCACCACGTCGGATAATCGCAAATGGCCCAGCTATAATTTGTAGCTGTACGTATGCCTACAGAAGATTCCGCTGAACATGGGTAAGGGGCGTGGCGCGAGTCATTAAAAATATTACGCAATTTTAACGCGATAGCGTTAAGCAGCTCGTGTCGCAGAAAAGCCCGTGTCGTCGGCGGCGGCCGTGAGCGAAAAACCCCTCCTCTGCCCGTGAGCGAAAAATCCCTCCACTGCCCGCGAGCGAAAAGTCCTTCCTCTACCCCTGAGTGAAAAATTTCTCCTCCTCCTCGCAATGTACGCCACTGCCCCGATAAAATTGAAAAAGAAAATGATAGATAGATAGATAGATAGATAGATAGATAGATAGATAGATAGATAGATAGATAGATAGATAGATAGATACATAGATAGATAGATAGATAGATAGATAGATAGATAGATAGATAGATAGATAGATAGATAGATAGATGCCAGGAAGAAAGAAAAGGAAAGTGCACAGGCCTGCTCACTGGCTCAAGACGAGCCACAATCGCTACCACGTGCAGATAGCAGGAGAGTTGAAAGATCGGATAGAAAGATAGGATAGTAAAGACGCGCTAAAGACAAGGCCGATCCCGGAGGTAGTGCAATACCGGGCCAACCGGTGGCGGGAGTGAAGCATCCTTCAAACTCTCCGCCACATTTTCAAAAATAAGTCCAATTGGACCCGTAACAGATACTCTACGGGGTCCGGACATTTATGAAATGGCGCAGTGACTGTCGCACATTTATAGGTGGACACCCGAACCGGTTTTGAGGAAAGGAAATGGCGTAGTAAATCTCTCGGATATATCGGTGGACACCCGAACCGCGCCGTAAGAGGTTTTACCTCTGGCTCAATTGAAGGCCAAAATCAGCGCCTCCTGGCTTCTCGTTCGGGCGCAGTGGGGCTATGCGGGCACGCAGGAATCACGCGGTAGGCGGCGAACAACGCAGCGCACATCCAAACCGCGTTTACCACGAAGCTTACGGCTTGCTGCCCTCCCTCCTTTATCCTTTTCCTTACGGCGCGGTTCAGGTGTCCAACGATATACGAGACAGGTACTGCGCCATTTCCTTTCCTCAAGAACAATTTATTTATTTATTTATTTATTTGCTGCCCGTTCGCTCGGCGCGGAAGGTGGTGGTGGTAGTGGTTTTATTAGAAATAATAGTAAAAAGGAAGGAAAAGATTTTTGCTAGCCCCGGCATCTGCCATCGACACTGAAGCACCTGAGCTGGGGCAGCGGAAATAAAGGATAGCAGGCAGAATGGAGAAAAGAAATGAAAGAGGTGAGGGGACACGAAGAGAGGATAGGGGGAGAAGTAATATGTACAAACTATTTACACAATAAGAAATGTGTCCAGGTTGTGCACGTGATTAGTTCATTTTAGAGGAATTAAATCACACACGCGCACAGCACTGTGATGGTTACAACTGGATTGGGGCGTCCAGTTATTAAGCGTTCAAGGCAGAACTCGCGGAGCGTTCGGTCACTGCGTGTAACTACCTGACGGAGAACAGACGGGACGTCAAGCCCGTGTGTTCGAGGAATGCACAGAGGCTCACCAAAGTTCGCTCACGAGTGCGCGCACTGCCCTGCGGCCACAATAGCGTCTTGATGGACTCTGGTAGTATGCCTTACGCCCTATAGGCCGCGAGCATATCGCGACGAGCATCGGCGAACGCGGCACAGTGAAGGATCAGGTGTTCTAGTGTTTCCACTGCACCGCATCCGTCACACACATCACTCAAGCTATGCTGGTGTTCGTGGCATCAGGTTTGTCGGGAACAATGTGCTGACGAACTATGGCTGCAACGAGTCCCGCGCGTTTCGGCAAGGCGCCTGGTAGCGCTTGTACGTGGTTTGCCGCTCCGCGCGTCCGTTTCAGGGTACGCAGCAGAGCGATCTGTCTAACAGGCAAGGCGTCGCGCCGAACGGGCGATGGCGTTCCGTGGACTCCCTGGCAGTGCTGCAACACGCTGTCGCGTTCCACTCTTAAAGGCGAAGCTTAAGCGTCGTCCAATTTTTTTCTAAAAAATTTGGAGTCCTCTTGATGCATGTAATTCAACGCATGGGCTTGCTCTTAATTGCCTTCAGTGTAAGGAGGAGCTGCTGCTGCTGCTGTTGCTGACAGGAAGTAGTAGTAGGTAGTGGTTTTATTAAAATAATAATATGAAGGAAAATATTTTTGTTAACCCCGGCATCTGCCATCGATACTGAAGCACGTGAGCTGGGGCAGCGGAAATAAAGGATAGCAGGCAGAATGGAGAAATGAAGTGAAAGAGGTGAGGGGAGGGGAAGAGAGGATAGGGGGAGTTGCTGACAGGAAGAATGAAATGGAAATAGCACGGGCATGCCTACTGGCTCAAGCCGAGCCACAATCGCTGCCACGTGCTCGAAAGTAGGAGAGTAAAAGATAGGAGAGCAAAGATAGAAATAATGGCGTGCGCTAGTATGCCCGGCCGATCCTGGAGGCAGTGCAATACCGGGCCGATCCGTGCCATTGTGCTTCAAGCACACCGCCGTATTTAAAAAAAAATAAGCTCCATATCTTGCATCTCAATGGGACCCGTATCAGATATTATACTAATGTCGACGCTATGCTCCACCGGGAGACAGACAAACGTTGCACTAAAGCGGCGCTGCTCCTCCTGCTCTGGGGTGTTCGCCAAAACATATATGTTATGCTGGCAATATTTGGTTTCTTTTCTGAGAAATGTCTTGTGGTATATAAAGATTAATTTTAATATCAATGCAGGAAGCGAGATGCACAGACATTTTGTGTAGCATGTGCTCAAATTCTCGGATTTTGTGATCAAAAATTGATATGTTTGTTGGAAAGAGCCGTGCACTTTGGAGTGTTGCATGCACTGGCGTTAGTCAGATTAGCGCCTGCAGACTCCGGCACCATTCGCAATTGGGTCAGCAACGACAGAGTGCCTGCGGGAGAGAAAAAGTGGGCAAAAGGGGCTGAAAACATCAGAAAAGCTTTGAGTAAAAAGAAAGAAAACGGTGTGGTGGGGTGGTGGAAACATTTATTGCCAAATACAGAGGGGGGCAAACCCCTAACATGGCACGAGCCCCCCCCCCCCCCCCCCCTTAGGGGGCGTCCTTGGAGGTCTATCCGCTACAGGGCGTCGATAATTATCCGGCGCTGGTCAGCAGCAGCGGAGCTGGCCAGGAGAGTCTCCCAGTATGACTCCGCCGTGGTTGGGGATGGAGGGTGTGGGAAGGCAGGACATGTGAGGAGGACATGAACGTGGTGGTAGTGGTTTCTTCATTAAAATGATAGTAAAAAGGAAGGAAAAGATTTTTGCTAGCCCCGGCATCTGCCATCGATACTGAAGCACTTGAGCTGGGCAGCGGAAATAAAGGATAGCAGGCAGAATGTAGAAATTAAATGAAAGATGTGAGGGGACAAAGAGAGGATAGGGGGAGAAGTAATATATACAAACTATTTACAGAATAAGAAATGTGTCCAGGTTGTGCGCGTGATTAGTTCATTTTAGAGGAATTAAAACACACGCGCAATGCACTGTGTTGGCTACAACTGGAGTGGGGCGTCTAGTTATTAATCGTTTAAGGTAGAACTCGCGGAGCGTTCGGTCACTGCGTGTAACAGACGGAACGTCAAGCACGTGTGTTCGAGGATTGCACAGAGGCTCATCAAAGTTCGCTCACGAGTGCGCGCACTGCCCTGCGGCCACAATAGCGTCTTGATGGAGTCTGGTAGTGAATGAAGTCTTCTGGTTTCCCGCAGAGCTTACAAGAAAAGAATTGATCGGGGTAGCGGGTATGAAGGAGAATATGGTAGGGAGCAGATCGGGTCTGGAGTCGGCGCCAGTGGGAGGCCTGGGTTAAGGTTAGGGAGGGAGCCGGCGGTGCGTAAACGCGCCGGGTATCTTTGAACGTAAGCAGACGCTCCTGGTATGGCGGAGGAGGTCCAACTCCGGCCCGGAAAGTGAGACCTCTGGTGAGGGAGTGGACGTCCTCGTTACCCGGGAGGCCAGCGTGTGCGGGGGTCCAGATAAGGGTTACGGGGTGGGTGGGGTGCCAGAAGCGTAGAAGCCGAGCCGCGGTGCGGGATATCAGGCCTTTGGCGAAATTGCATAGGGCGGATTTTGAGTCGGAGATAATTTTGGTGGAAGAGGTGGAGGTGAGAGCGAGTGCAATGGCCGCTTCCTCTGCAATTTCCGATGAGTCTGTGGTGACGGATCCTGATGCGATTAGTCAGGTCTGAGAATTAGCGACGGCGAGAACCATGCGGGAGCCCGACGAGTTCGCTGCCGCGTCCACGTAGGCTACCTCGGAACTGTTGCCGTAGAGCTTGTGCAGGGCATTGACGCGGGCTGTCCTGCGTTCTCCGTCGTGCTCGGGGTGCATGTTCTTAGGGTTTGGAAGGATGATGAGATGGGAGCGTAGGTCTAGGAGGGAGGGGAACCCCCTCGGTAGGATGGGTGATCGGGGTGATGCCTAGCTGACAGAGTAGAGTGCGGCCTGCCGCGGTACTCGACAGGCGAGTCAGCTGTGCTGTTAGGGTGGCTTCTGCCAGCTCCTCAAACGCGTTGTGGGTATTGAGGTTGAGGAGCCGAGCAGTAGAGGTGCTGGGGGGTAGGCGGAGGGCAACCTTCGTGCAGCTCCTGAGGAGCGCGTTGATGCGGTCCCACTCCTTCTGCTTTAGGGGGAGGTAGGGGAATGAGCACGCCGTGCGGCTCGTGATGTAAGCTTGGGTGAGGCGGAGAGTGTTCCGCTCTCGCAGACCCGCGCGCCGGTTCGCCACGCGCCGAATGAGACGGGTGGCTTGCTGGGCTTGAGTCTGGAGAGTTTGGATGGCGTTGCCATGCGCGCCATGGGAGTGGAGGACGAGACCCAGGATGCGAATCTTGGAGACCAGGGGAATGGGGTGGTTTCCTAGAGTGAGTGGGATGGGAGGCCTGGGGCGGTAGAATAAGAGTTCTGATTTAGAAGGGGAGCAGGCTAGGCCGCGCGCGCGAGCGTATGAGTCGATGATGTTGAGGGCCGACTGTAGGTCGTGTTCCAAGTCAGCATCACTGCCTCGATTAGCCCAGATAGTGATGTCGTCAGCATAGAGGCTGAAATGTATGTCGGGTATTCGGGCGAGTTGATGGGAGAGTTGGAGAAGGGCTATATTAAAGAGGATAGGAGACAGTACAGCACCCTGAGGGGTTCCCCGTGCTCCCAGTGAGACACCGGACAGCCGGTGGTCGCTCATGGTAAGTGTGGCTGTGCATTCGGAGAGGAAATCGCGCACGTAATTGTACACTCGCGGGCCTACGCCTAGGGCATGGACGCCTTCTTGGACGGCTGTGTGGGTAACGTTATCGAAGGCTTTTGTTAGGTCGACGCCGAGGATAGCCTTGGTGTCGCTCGCGGGGTGTCAATGATGTGGTGCTTGAGCTGTAGAAAGGCGTCCTGGGTTGATAAACCCGGGCGGAAACCAAACATGCACGGTGGCATAAGGTTGTTGTTCTCCAAATACCGGCTGAGCCGGGTCTGGAGAACGCGCTCTATGAGCTTGCCTACACACGACGTAAGAGAGGTGGGACGGAGGGTAGCGGGGAGAAGTGGTTTGCCGGATTTGGGAATAATTTGGGTTTGCCGGATTTGGGATTTGGGAAAAAACGGTGTGACGCGATAGCGTAGTGGGTCAGGCTTTCCATTCTGAGCAGCTTCACATCTGCACGTATTTGTCATTCTGTAGCGGGAGCTACACTAGGCTACCAGTTGTGCGCATGCGCCGTTACCATGGCAGCCGGAGAGGAGCAGTAGGTGAGCCGCGCGTTTCGTCGCCGCCGTCGCCGCGGCCGCGCACCCGCTCCACCGTCGAAGGTGAATGTGACGTCACGCGGATGAGCAGTTGTGCGCATGCGCCGATAGGATCGTAACCAGGGAGACTCCACCACTGATCTTCACTAGGGGGCTGGATGCCGCATCGGGCGCCCGAAGTGAAGCCACCGGAAGTTGGGCGGCATGTCCCGGAAGTCAGCCTTTGGTATAGTGCACGAAATCGGGCCTCGGCACGGTTTTTCATATTTAGTTTTCGTTTTCCACTTGTCATCTTGTCTTTTCGACGTTCTCGTCTTTTTTCATGACAATGCGTACCTGTTGCACCGTCAACTGCATGAGGAGAGCAGCAAAGTACTCGGGAAAGACGTTTCAAAAATAAGGGTCCATTGCAACGCTATGGGGTGACACTACCAGACGACAGAACGTCGCTACACACAGTACGTACGGAGCCTCGTCTGCTCAGCTCTGTGTCGTCCCGTTGCGCTAGAATCGCCAACTGTGCTCTTTGTTGTGATGCACACTGTCGCGCTCTAAGACCAAGTTATGCCATCAATGGGGATAAATTTAAGAAAGAGTGAGTGGAAATCTTCATTAGGCAGCCGACTTTGCAGTGACCATTTTACCGAATTATGTCTAGATCGAACCGGAGTAAGGGCGAGGCCACAATCTGGTGGGGTGCCGTCGGTGCTCTGCTGTTGCACATGAGCGCTCCCAAAAGGTACATAGTACTACTTTTTCGACGGAGTGTATCAAGTACTGTTTCGAACTGTAGCAAAATATGCCTGAATGGGATGTTATTCGTGATGCTTGGTGCAGTTGACTTCTAACAGCGCTTGTCGTTGTTGTTGTTGTTACCCTCATACCAGCCCCCATAGGGGGATTGGCCAAACATTTGGGGGCACAGAGAGTTTTTCAGGTAAATATTTCCTGGACGAAAATAAAATGAATGCTAAGGAAGGAAGAAGTAAACAAAAAGCAACAACGAACTGAAACGGGAAATGCATACATGCGCTGCTGCATTCATCTTTCTCGTCAATAGTGTCTCTCGTGCTGCGTAGGTGAAACGTGGCTGTGCTATTGAGTTAGATTAAAAGCACGTGTGGAAAGTAAATGACACACTAAAGCGATAAAAATCACCTACCGTCGATGAGAAGAGACATCGTCCGCCACCAACATAAACTGAAACAGCGGCAGCTGTATAACGAGTGGCTCTTCGGGTGTCAGGATTTCCGCGCCATTGCCTTTTCTTTGCTACAAGAAAATTTGTTTTTAAGATGACATAGCCTCACCGTCATTCCACTACTTCCCCTAATTACGCTCGGAAGACAAGAACCAGATCAGAAAAATAGTGTTTAATGCACGTACCCCTTTGACGAAGCATGGTAAGATCTGCATGCATGTTTTCTTCGGTTTCTCTAAAATTACAGGGTTCCCCAAACAGTGCACACATTTCTCGCGTTGAGCTTGCTTATTCCTTTGATATTACAGTAGACGTTGCACGAAAACAACGCGTAAAACTGGGAACGGAAGGGCGAAAGACGCGACTTTTTGCATTGAAATACACTGCAGACACCGAACTTCTGGGACATGGCACTGAATTTCCGGTGGCTTACCTTGTGCCCACTTCGGAAAGCGGGAATGCGGCATCCAGCCACCTAGTGGAGATCAGTGGCCTCCACACCTGCGCCGCGTTCGTCATCACCGCCTCGGACCCGCCGCGGTGGCTCAGTGGTTAAGGCGCTCGGCTACTGATCCGGAGTTCCCGGGTTTGAAACCGACCGCGGCGGCGGCGTTTTTATGGAGGCAAAACACTAAGGTGCCCGTGTGCTGTGCGATGTCAGTGCTCGTTAAAGATCCCCATGTGGTCGAAATTATTCCGGAGCCCCCCACTACGGCACCTCTTTCTTCCTTCCTTCTTTCACTCCCTCCTTTATCCCTTCCCTTCCGGCGCGGTTCAGGTGTCCAACGATATACGAGACAGATACTGCGCCATTTCCATTCCCCAAAAAGCAATTATTATTATTATCACCGCCTCGCCACGTCGTCGCATGCGCAGCATTGCGTATAAAAGGCGATGTAATCGGCGGCTGTATCGCAACGCTTGATATGGATGCACAAAAGGAGAGCCCAGCCGCTGCTACGGTATGGACAAGAGAACAATAACTCTTCAGATCCTCAGGTTGTCGCCTTGCAGTTGGCTACTCAACAAACAGAGAATGAGCGTCAGAAGGCGAAGAGAGCAGCGGAGACGCCCGAACAGAGAGAGGAACGCCTTCCCTAATGGAGACGCCAGACTGCCGAGCGTAAAAGACGCCGCATAGCCGCCGAGATGAAGCCTATGGAAGGCGTCAGTCAACGAGAACCAACTGAAGAGAATGTGAAGGCCCGCGTGTGACTGATCACACCATTCGAGTTTCCAAAAGTGCAACTTCGACCCGGACATTTGAAGCAGACTTTGTGAACAATCCGTTCGGACACATTTGTAGTGTGTGCGACAGACAGTGGCACCAAAAGGACTTGACACCAGTGAGTAATCCATTGTATGACACTTTGCGTTTGGCATTACCAGAACAACAAGCTCAGCCAGGGAAACGTACCTCTCGCTACGTATATCCTGGCATAGCGGAGCTAAGCCACTGCCAATTTTTTAAACATTGTTTCACCCGCCGCGGTGGCTCAGTGGTTACGACGCTCGGCTACAGAACCCGAAGTACCCGGGTTCAAACCCGACCGCGGCCGCCGCGTTTCGATGGAGGCGAAACGCAAAGGCGTCCGTAGGTTGTGCGATGTCAGTGCACGTTAATGATCCCCAGGTGGTCGAAATTGTTGTTGTTGTTGTTAGCCTATCAAAAGATGGCACATACCCACACTGAGGGATCGGGCAAGAATCGGGTGACTATTCACCTGTATTCAGGTAATTAAAAGGAAAAGCACGCGGGAAAGCAACACCGGAGGATTCTTCCTCATGAACAGAAAAGGGATGAAAGTTTTGACCAAAATTAATAATAATAATAATAATAATAATAATAATAATAATAATAATAATAATAATAATAATAATAATAATAATAATAATAATAAAGAGAGGAACTGCATAGAACAGAATTATTAAGCCAAAATGTAATAATTGAGAGGAAAGAAAATTTTGTAACCCTTAGCATGGCAGTCGGTGAGATTCTAGCAGGAAATTTAGAACAGTGGTACAAACAGATCTGTGGCTAAACCCGAATGCGGTGGCACCAAATGATAGCAAGAGCGGGCTGCTTAAACTAAGGCCAAGAGGCCGCAAGGGCTCCTCCAGCAACCTTCTTCTCAAAGAGGTGTATCGGCGACAATAGAGCAAGAAATGCTCAATAGAGTCAGGCTCACGGCAAAATGCACGAAGGGGAGAGAGCGCCAAACCCGACCTGTGTAAATAAGAAGGTATACGGCACCGCAGCCTCGTCAGAGATACGTCAAGCTGCCGAGATCGACAAACTTGCCTGTTCCAAGAATATCTGAGGTGCTGAAAATCCGCCGATGTTACAAGTATTGTGTCTTGCGTGCTTAAAAGAGCACGTCGCCGAAACCTAGATGCTGTAATATACGCTGTAGCCGGGATGATAGGCAACACGGGGCCGCTTAGGGAAAGCCTTTGCGAGCGTATCAGCAATCTCATTAACTTTCACACTGCTGTGACCGGGAACCCATACTAAATGAACAAGACTCAAATGCGGAGGAAGCAGGGACAAGAATGTATTGAAAATGGGACCGTCAACATGCGCGGCGAGGGACGAACACAGAGATAAAGAATCGGTAATTACTGCCACTGGGGTAATAGAGGGGTGTAGCTTGCGCAGGGCAAGTACTACTGCCAGAAACTCTGTTTGAAAAATAGGGGTGAAATCTGGAAGGCGCAGTGAAAAGGACCAGTCCAAATGTGACCAGAATATTCCCACACCTGCCTTTTCATTGCACTGCAATGCGTCGGTTGCTATTACAATATTTGTAGGCAAGGTCCTTAGATGATCGTCTAGTAGACCATTTAGAATACAGGGTGGCAAAAGTTTCGCATTTTGGGGGTAAATATCGTCGAAAACAGCGTGAAGAGCGGGCCCTCCGCATAGCGCAGGAAGGATGTAATAAATTTTCACATCTAAAGGCTCAAGTGATCTTTGCACAAACACTACCTATGGGGTATGAAAATGAGACCAGAGGGCACTAAAAAAGAAGGTCGGCTGGCAACAGAAAATGCTTTGTGAACGGTAGAAATGAGATTCGTAGATTCCTAGGAAAGTCTAAGCAGTTAAACACTGAAATCGAGATAAGAGAAGGGGAATGCGGGTTTCAATGTACAGCACATTGGTAGCCACAAATTTTGGGAGGCCGAGGCACATCCGAAGTGCTTCCCTCTCCAAAAGAACGAGAGGATGAAGTTTGTATGTAGTCGAGCCTGAAAACAGCACAGATCCTATCTAACACAGATCCAAATTCCAAAATTGGCCTGACATATTTTTTGTGAATCGTTAATAGCGTATCTCTTCGCATGCCGTACCGGTGACTACACAGTCTACGCAACATGCCCACGGCACGAGCCCCTTTCACCGCTACATGGTCAATGTGGAGTCGCCAGGTGAGTTTCTCGGCATAAATGAAATGACCCCTAGGTATTTTAGGGATTGAACCTGCGGTATAGGTTGTAACTGGAAAGTGAGAGAGAGCACTACAGGATTGTGTAGAGGCAAAACAAGGATGGCGCACTTGCTAACATTTAACTTCAGGTGTGATCCGCTCAACCAGAGCTCAAGTGTACTCAAATATGCCTGCAACAGACCATACAGGGAATGTATATCCGGCGCAGCCGCAAAGAAACGCAACGTCGTCCGCAACGACGTAAGTGCGTGCATGGCGGTGGAGAGGGATTGAGCTCAACAGAATATTAAAGAGCACATGAGAAAGAACAGCTCCTTGCGGTACACCTCTCGTTTGTTTGTACCTCTCTGAATGAACACCATTATGAACGCAAAAGAATTCCCTATTATAAAGAAATGCAGATATCCAAGCAACTATATAATCTGGAAACTGAAGAGACTCTAGCCTATGTATTAGGGTGGAGTGTTCTACACTGTCGTAAGCTTTGGCGACGTCTAGCGTAACCAAAGCCGCGACCTGGCGTTGACGACGAGATAGGAGAATTCTGCTCTCAAGATCAGCATGTGCATTCCATATCGAATACCGTGGCCGGAATCCGAGCTGACACGGGCTGAGTATATATTTGATGTCCACGAAGGCTGAAACCCGAATTAGTAAAATCCTTTCTATTAATTTTACCACGTTTGATGTTAAAGAAATTGGCCTAATATTATCCAATTCATAGCCTCCACCCTGATTTTTCAGTAAAGGAATCACCTTGGCCAGCTTCCACTCAGGAGGTATCCAAGCGTGTTTGATGGACTAGTTTATGAGGGGCAATAAAAAGTCGGGAGACTCCTCATAGAGAATCTTGAGCATCTTTGTAGTGACACCATCAGGGCGAGGAGCAGCAGCTGGTAATCTCTGTAGAACTTGGGAAAGCTCCGATAGATTAACTTGTGAGGCATTATTATTTGGCACCACTGATGCAAGCAACATTGGTCGCAAATGCAGTAGAGATGAAAACCGCTTTTGCAGGCCCGTGGCAATTAATTCAACCGTCTGGATAGCTTCTTTAGATGACATAACTAACGACTGTAAATTACTAGAGGACTTGAGCGGCTTTCTAGACCGTAGAAAGCCGAATAGTGCACGTCGGTTGCCCGACTTCGAAATATAATCGAAGTGTTCTGAGTCGTATTTTTCCTTCGCGGGACAAACTGTGCAGTTTAAAGGTGGCTGCAATAAATTTATAATCACTCCAGATATTTGGGCATTGGTTATGAAGAAGATTTTTCCATGCTGCCTTCCTCCGCCTGTAAACTCTTGTACAGTCCGCATTCCACCACATAGAAGAATTCCCTTTTGTTGGCTGCACCAGAAACTCCGACTTTTTAGGGCATTCTTCTATAGCCAGACATGCTTCTTGACTGGTGGGCCTCGGCGATGTTGGACACTGACGCAAGGGCAGAGCGCAACGCCGTCTGAAATCTGTAATAATTTACATGCGACCGCAACTGAGAAGACGCAGGAGTCACACGACATACGATATCAAAATGAATAGGTATATGGTCACTTGAGGTGCCGCAATCAACAGTCGACCAATCCTTTACGCCAATGCCAGGACTAGTGAACGTGAGATCTAAAACAGATTGAGTCTGTGCGCGAAGGTAAGTGGCCGATCATGAATTTAAGCACCAGAAAACCAGAAAACCAGAAAACCAGTCCCAAAAGCGCTTGCCGCATAGATTAGTCCTAAAACCCCACGACACATGGCGAGAATTGAAGTCGCCAGCCACGAGAACTGGGTTTTTACTTTTAGCGAGTAACAAGTCCAGAGGTCTAATATCCTGTACTCCAGAGGGGAAATAACAATTTGCTATGGAAAATGGAGAGCACCCAGGAAGTACAAAGTCTAATGCCAAAATCTCACAGTCAGGAGACATTTGTTGAAAAGGTACCTAAAATTATTCCTAATAAAATACCTGAAATACCTGAAATTATTCCGAAGCCCTCCACTATGGCACTTCTTTCTTCCTTTCTTCTTTCACTCCCTCCTTTATCCCTTCCCTTACGGCACAGTTCAGGTGTTCGCCGAGATGCAAGACAGATACTGCGCCATTTCCTCTCCCCAAAACCAATTTTCATTTTACGCAGCCCTCGATTATAGACCACCGGCTGGAATCCCTGCCGCGAGCTATAGGCTCTAACTTAACTACCCTGATCTGTGTGTCCGAGTCGGAACTGAGCAATGCGGCCTCCCACTGGTCTGGATTCGAGAGCTGCAAACCTCGCGGAGGGGAGTCCTGAGGGCAAGCGCGGAGTATGTGGGATAGAGTGGCATGTTGGCCACATAGTTGACAGGAGGGAGAGTAGACCCCAGGGTATATGCGGGCATATATCGCGGGGTTGGGGAAGGTGTTCGTTTGGAGTTGCCACCACGCAACCTCTTGGGGTTTGGTTAGAGAAATATGTTCGGGGGATATAGAAGCCTACCTAAGCGGTAGTGCATGGTTATATGCCATGAAATGTAACAATACGATCTATCGCCGTCCGCAGGACGGGCGACACCACATCCTGGCCGACGAATACTCGGGCATGACTGTGGGCCGCCTCGTTCCCTGGATGGGACGAGTGCGCAGGGACCCAGATCAATTGGATCGGGCGGAGTTGGTCCTTAGTAGAGCGGAGGAGAGATAGGGTGACGGGGGAGACCCGGCCTTCGGCGAAATTACGAATCGCAGATTTAGAGTCGCTGAAGACGGCTACTGGAGATGTGGAGACCATCGTCAAGGCTATGGCCGCCTCCTCGGCCTCTTCAGACGATCTGATGGGAATGGAGCACGCAACCAACACAACCAACGGCCGTTTACAGTAGTTTACAACCGCGAGCGAAAAAGCATCGCGATCAGAGTATTCGGCGGCGTCGACGTAGACCGCTGTATGATCTGTTAAATACTTTTTATGCAGAGACAGCCCTGTCCCTGCGGCGAGCGACATGATACTCTGGATGCATGTTTTTCAGGAGAGGGGTAACGATAAGGTTGCTGTGATATAGGACGGAAACTGGGCCTTGTCGGCGACGGTCGTTTCGAAGCTTATTCCAAGCTTGTCGAGTATGTGACGTCCCGTGGAGGTGTGGGTGAGACGCTCGTACTGAGCGATGAGATGAGCTTCCGAGAGCTCCGTCACAGTGTTGTAGACCCCTAATGCCAGTAGGTCATACGTGGGGGCCCGGTGGGGGAGATGGAGAGCCGCCTTGGATGCCTGTCTAATAAGGCGGTCAACGCGGTCCCGCTCCTGGCAGCTAAGGTAGAGGTAAGGGAGGGTATATGTGAGGCGACTGATAACAAACGCCTGAACAAGACGTCGGAGGTCAGCCTCTCGCATGCCTCGATGTTTATTAGCGATGCGACGCATTAGACGAATGGTCTGCGAGACACAGCCAGAGTGTCGGTGTTTTTCCGATTGCTCTGGATGAGAAGCCCCAATACCCTAATTATCTATACTTCGCGTATGGGTTGGCCACTAGCAGTAATTCTGAATCATATGACATCATTCGGAACATTCTGCGGCAAATGGTTGACATGATACGATTTTTTTACGCAGCCCGGCATTATTACGGAGCCCTTATTAATTCCAACACGCGGTGCCGACTACGCCGAAGGCTTTTCCACCGAACGAGCTGTATACGCTGTCGCGTAATACCATGGAGGTAGGTGATTCAGTGCGTTTGGCTTGCACCAGGGGGGGGGGGGGGGGGAGGGAGAGAGGTGAAGCTTCCTATATACCTCCCAGCGGCCACGAATTACAGACACTAGCATTAATTCCTCCTCAGTTCATAGTGGATTGATCTCCATGACGGCGGACGACCGAAACACGCGGGCGCGGGGGGTGTTTGCATGGCATCTGCTTCATGCGCGGACTGGTCCAAAATCAGATGGCGCGGGGCAGAAGGCGGATGTATCATCCCCATCATCATCAAAAACTTTATTATAATAAAGAACTGAGGAGTTCGGAGCACACAGGCTCCCGGGCTCCCGCACTGCCCCATTGCACTCAAGCGTTTATGTTCTTGCGGTCCATAACGCGGGCAGCAGGGTCGGTAGCGATGGTCTGCACGATCGGGTCCTCGGAGCGCAGCAGGGTCTATCAATCCTCTCAGGCCTTGAGGTGTTCTAGGCCCCGCGGGGGAGGATCCGCCAGGCAGTGAGAAACGAGAGCAGAAGCGAGAGGTTCGGGACAGAGTGTACAGGATGAAGTGCGGAAAAGGGGTTGATACTGAGAAAGAGTGAGAGGAGAGGGGAGAGTGTGTGTTTGTAATTTGCGCCAAAGAGTTGCCTGCCGATTGCTGAATGACTTGTGTGTGTGTGCGGGGGGGGGGGGGGGAGGGTTATAGCTGACGCGAGGCCTTGGAGGCATGCGTCAGCTAGCTAAAAGTGTGCACGCGCTCCTTTAAGAATCCGGGGTGGGAGGCTGCCATAGTCCGGTTTAAAGAACTCCGGGCTAGAAGGCTACCGGCCTCGTTTCCAGGATTCCCGGAGTGCGCCGGAACCCAAATCAGCTCCACATGAAGGGGCAGGGGTCCACTAGGCGAATCCAGCATGCAAAAAGCAGAGACGTGGACTCGGCCCTGTGCGAAATTTCGGATTGCAGCTTTTGAACGGGATAAAGCTCACCGGGCTTTTGTGTTGACAATGGCGAGGGCAATGGAGGCTTCCTCTGTAGCCTCTGGAGAAGTGTCTCTAGGGAGTGTGTGTGTACCGATGGGGTGCGAGTGGGATCCACCAAGGCAGCGACCGCTTTATCGCCCGTGCAGGCTGCTCTTACTTATACGGCGTCCGGTTCGGAGTCGTAGTATCAATGGAGTGCTTTAGCACGGCTCAACGGCGTTAATCGTGGTGATCGGGGTGCATGTTACCGTGAAGCGGCTTAACGAGCAGTTCTTGGTGTAGGGGTCTTGGTACGGAGAGTAATGCTGGATCATTGGCCGGCATCCGGATTTCAAGTCGAAGATGTGCTCTGCTGTGCCCGTCTATAAGGTCCCTGATTGTGTTATGAAGGCCCAGTTGTAAGAGTCGGTTGGTGGGTGTAGTTATGGTAGACGCCGGTCTTCCATTCCCGACGAATGAGGGCATCCAAGGCATCGGTGTCACGGCGAGAGAGCTAGAGATAAGGGTGGAGTACAACACGCGGCTCTGTACAAAGGCGTGAAGAAGGCGACATAGAAGTTTTCCTTTATGCATCTGTGGAGGACTGAGACCCCGCGGATGAGGTGCGAGATCACCTCTACTGCATGCCTGAGACTCCGAAGGGGGGTGGTGTCCTTCCGACACCTATGAATATGCATGCCCAGTATCCGGAGGGTATAGAACGCTGGTGCCAGTCGGCGCTATTCATTTCGATGACGATGGGGGAGCGGATGAGGTGCGGTTCTTGGGACGGATGCAGAGCAGTTCGGACTCTTCTGGGAAACAAGAAAGTCCGATCCTAACTGCATAATTTTGGGTCATATTGGCGGCTGCACGGAGGTTGTCCTCTATGGCGCCGTTGCCATGGGTATAGTCCATATCACGATGTCGTCGGCATAGAGGATATGTTTCAGGTGAGGAATGGTTGCCAATTGTTGGGCTAGGGTGATGAGAGTAATATTAAATAAGGAAGCTGAGAGAACAGACCCTTGCGGGATGCCTATGCTTTTTAGATGAAGTATGTGGAGTAGGTGAGCGGACCGAAGTGAATCTCAGCCGTGCGTGCTGTGAGAAAGGGCTGAATGCAGGTGTACATACATGATTGTTGGTACTGTACATTCGTGGTCTACCTCTGGAGTTTGGACACCCCGCTCGCACCAAACTCAGCCTTGCGTGCTGTGAGAAAGGGCTGAATGCAGGTGTACGTACAGGATTGTTGGTACTTTACATTGGTGGTCTACTCCTGGAGTCTGGACACACCGCTCGCACCACTACGACCCCTTACTTCAACTTCAAATACCATTCGGCCTCCTCCGCTGTGAAACTACGCTGTTGAGCCGCCTGTGGCTGGGAGTGGCGTTCACGAACGCCTATTCCCCATCTCATCGCAATGGCAGACTCTCCAGCGTGTGAGCAGTGCGGTTGCGACGAAACGATCGGGCAATTACTCTGTGACTGCCCTCGTTTTGAGCAAGAGCGTGTCTTCCTGGCTGCTAAACTCCGCAGCTTGGACTCTCGTCCTCTTACAGAAAACAAGATTCTGGGGCCTTGGACAAAACCTTCATCACAAAGGACCGCGGTGAAGGCACTCCTGAAGTTCTTAAAGGACTCGCGGCTGAGTTCCCGGCTGTAAACAAAGTTTTAGTGTGCACCCTCTGTTCCCTTGTCATAGTGGTCAACGGACAGTGCAAAACTCATTTTGTTGCCGCTCTTTCTTCCCTTTTTTTCCTGTGTTCCCTCCTTACGTATAGGGTAACCTACTGGACATCGCCTGGTTAACCTCGCTGCCTTTCCGTTCTTTTGCTTCTCCCTCCCCACCCCTCTCTCTCTCATGACACTGAAGTTGCAGATAAAGCTATTAATGTTCTCAGAGGTTAAAATAATACTTCTTCTACCCTCTACAGATATTTAGAGCTTCGGGGATGTCGTAGCTGCCTGACTATACTGCTCAAAAGACGACCCTGTGGCTTGGGAACTTTTGAGCGACCCTGTACATGCGCCCACATTCAGTGGGGAGAGTGCAGTCATCATCGCATGATGTTCAACGCGATGAAAGGCTTTGGATAAATCTAAAGCTAAGGCTGCCTTGGTGTGGCCTGGAATGAGCAGGTCAAAGAAGTCATGGGTGATCTGCCGCATCCATGGCGTCTTGTGTAGACAAATGGGGGCCGAATACCACCATGCTGTCATGGTATAAGTCATGATCTTCCATGCGCTGTGTGAGTCTCGCTAATACCACATGCTCTGAAAGATTTGCGAGACATGAGGTTAGCGAGATTGGGCGAAGGTTTTGGAGTGAAGTGGTTTCTTCGACTTCGGGATAAAGATTACATTCGCGTGGTGGCAGGACTGGGGGACTTCCAGCACTGGTTGAAGTATTCAGTAACGCGGGAGATGGATCGATCATCTAGATTGCGAACGACTGTGTTGGTTACCTGGTCGGCGCCGTGTGCGGATGTGGTAGAGAGTTAAGAGGGCTCCTCTGACCTCTTCCTCCGTTATGTCAGCGTCGAGTTCGCGAATCAGCTGGCCTGTGTATGAGGGGAGTTGGGTTTGTATGCCAGGTGTAGTGTAGGTGTCGCGGAGTGCACCCTACAGAGCGTCGGGATTGTTAATGTGTGCTTGTATGATCGAGACGGGTGGCGTAGCGGTGAGTGGTGGTTTTTGTATGTGGCGGATCGATGAGGTGTCAGGGGAGCTGCCACGCCCGTTTGGTGGACGATTTGCCAGCGATGCCGTCGCATACCTGTCCCCAATTGGAGCGGTAGAGCTCCTCCGATTGTTGTTGGATCTAGGATTGTAGAGTGGCTGAGCGTTTTTTGAGTGTTCTGTTATGTTTACTTCTTTTCCACCTTTCTAGGAGGCTGTGGTAGGCAGTCCAGAGGTGGTCGAGTTGGGTGTATAGTGTGTGGGTGTCTAGTGTGTAGTGCGTCTGTGGGCGTTTCAATCTAGTGCGTATTGTGCGGGATGTCAGTCCCAACAGAGTGTATCCAGTCGCTGCTATCGATGATTGGGTTGCCACAGCGGCCAGTCCACCCCATGGGGAGAGCGTCCCAGTTAATGAGTTTCTGTGCAATGTAGGTTTAATGTTACACTTCACTGTGAGAGAGTCTAGATCAGGGCCGCTGAGACAAGCAGGGTAGTGTCTTCGGTGTATATAATAAACTGAATTGTGTTGTCTATGTTAATAATCTCATTAATGAATGCATTAAACTTTAACGGCCTCGGTACACTTCCCTGGGGTTCATCAAGGCGGATCGGTAGTAGGTCAGAAGATGGATAAATAGAGACTGAGATCTGCTACGAAGATAGCTTTCAATTAGAGATAATGACTTTCCGCGGATACCACATGAATATAGCTTCTTGATTGGAATACCGTGGTGTAAGGAATCAAATGCCCTGCTGAAATCAAGCAAAATGGCCAGCGTACAAACATTTTTCTCTGTGTTCTACAAAACGTTTTCTTTTAGTGTAGTTCACGAGCCGGTTCTGAAGCGGAACTGAGATTCTGTTAAAACATTGATTTTGTATTTAAAGAAACGTATTAGCGAATAAATTAGCTTTTCTATTCATTTTGAAAAAAAAATAGGCCTGTAGTTTGAAGCTACGTTACGGTCATTTCCTTTATGAATGACAGATACCCTGACAGTTTTCATGGTAAGCGGGAAAGTTCCACACTCAGTTACTAAATTAAAAATTTGCGCAAGCACAGGGAAAGGAAAAGCTATGACGTGATTTACTGGTTTTGTTTGCAAGTCATTTGTATCAAAACTGTTACCATTCCTCAAACTCATGAACGTATTGTAAACTTATCTCAGTCGGCAGTTGAAATGCGATATTCCTTAGCCATTGTCACACTACTCTCATCATTGTCTGTACTGGCTCCATTGAAGCGAGAAGCAATGGTGCTCACAAAGTGGTTATTGGTTAGTAGTTATAGTTAAGCTGGCTCCGGAGGCCACCAACTTCATGCTGTCAAGGCCTTGGCTTCAGCGATGAATCGGCTTTTGCAGCTTTGGTCGTGAAGTAGAGTTTTCGCTCTAAGAAGCCTGCATCCAGTGCGTAGCACCAGGAAATGTAGATATGTGTAGGAACGCTCCGATTGTAAATCGCGCCAATGTATGTGGTCAGCTCGTCGAAGCCACGGTCATTCACTTTTTCCCGGACTGTATTTACACCACCTCTCACTATGCACGCGGTGCGGTTTTGACCCCTCGCTTGCCCATTTGTCGCCCTGCGTCCAGAAAACTTATGGAGACGACTGACGACCGCAGTTCTCTTAGTCATAGAGCCTTAGAGCGGCAATCTAAAAAAGAGCGTACTCACTGCATTGCTCGATAAAAACATTGATTGGACTTGTTATAGCGCACCTACTTTTGGCACAAAAATGTTTCGGCGACTTTCACGAACTGGAGGGGCCGCCTCAGTGGACCCAATATGGCGGTGCTACGGAGGCTTGCTTTCAGAGTCAGCCTATAAGTATACAATCATACCTGTTTTAAAGTTTCGCGATAAAGTGTAACTTGTTTGTCAATGGTGGCTATCTCATGAGAGTCAAGTCTTTCGTTTTTCGACGGTGTACAAGGAATAAACGAGCGTCAATGAAGAAATCGCTTTCTGGCGTCAGAAACTGCCTACATGAATGCGGAGCAGTGGACGGTGTACACCCACTTTGGTGATAATTTTAAACTCACTAGCGTCTACGTTGGAGACTTGTACAACGAGAGAATTATAGGCGCAATTTTTTTTTCGCATTTAGCACAGCAGACAAGCAAAACCGAGTGACTGTAATGTGGCTGGTGCAGAAAACAAGCTGGAGACGTCGTCACTGCCACATGATAATTTTAAGTGCTAAAGCTGTCCTTGTTACGCGTTTTTTCATACTCAGAAAATGTAACCACCACGTGTTACTTTAGATACGAGTACGGATTTACAATTGTACATATAAGTGGAAAGAGAATAACATGAGATCACCTTCCCCGCTCTATTTTCTAGGAGAAATCAGGCCTTGCGCTACCTGTTTGTTCGTAAGCAGTGGATGGGAGGCACTTAATAAATGTAATGCCACTATAATAAAATATTTCCGTCCGATTGTATTCGGGTCTCCTCACCCGTGCGTCTGAGCAATGATTCCAGTCACACCGGAGGCACGGTGCGAAAACGAAGTTCAGGAAGATTTATAATGATTTGGACTTTGAGTAAATCATTGTATCACCTCCACCACCTGTCTGTCTGTAACAAATCACCATACACGCCCGACGTAATAAGGTCTGCCATTACACGTTCATTCACGTACAAAAATCCTCACCCTTTAAATGTGTCTGTTAGTCGTGTGTTCTCAGCGATGGCTGTCAACAAAGAGTGTTTCGTATATACATAGGTCCACACAAATCATCTCTATAGAAAGAGTTGCTCGGTGCCTGACAAAAACTTCGCTTTCACGGTCCTGTAGGTGCTCCATTACACAGCGTGCATACTTTCTGCTCCTGTGGTGTCTGCACTGCTGGCAACAGAAAGATCGCGCAATTACACTTACCGTCTCTTCTGTCTTGTCAGCATGCAAACATCCACGTAGCGGCACTCGCAAGATATAATTTTACAGCAGAACTCTGACAACAACACCCTGAGTGTCCATACGAACCGTTCACTGAACGGAGCAAATGAGGCGCCTCTGTGGCTGTTCGATGTCAGTGGACATGAAATATGCCCGGAAACACTCTAAATATGAACGGATGCATGGTTAAAATTATTCTGGAGCCCTCCACTACGGCACCTGTTTCTCTCTTTCTTTTTACCCCCCCCCCCCTTCGTCCCTTCTGTCGTGACGTGGTTGAGGGGTCCACGGTAAAGCGACACAGTTACTGTGCCTTTCATTTCCGCTAAACCAAAACCAAATCTTAAACTTTCCGCGCATCGATACTCCGACTGTAGGCCCCCTATCTTAAAATAGTTTGCGTCGCCGCTGCAGCGTGGCGTCGATATTACGAAAATCGCTACGGACTATAGTGACCTCATCCAGACATACCCCTCCCAAATCTGCGAGTCAAAGTTTTTCATTCACTCATTCCTAGGGTCCCAATAGCTTGTCCGGATGGTTAAGTGAACACTCTTTTGAGCGCTTCTTGATTCCCTTGCTGACGTAATTTTAGTTTTCCGGTGACGGTGACAAGCGGCAGCTAGATCGCTTCGCAACACCATCGTCATCATCATGAGAGATCATGCAGTTTCTCCGGATACATCCAGTGCCTGGCGCGAGGCCTCTGCAAAAGTCCATCTGGTGTCGTCTCGTGTCACTGCGTTGACTCCTCGCAGGACTGTAAATCCATCCACCAAACATCATCGTGCCTTCTTGACTGCGGCATGGATTGCTGCTCGAGACCTAACGCCGCTATTGCAACGCCCTCCTCAAAAAGACGCGTCAACAAGCGGCACCAGAAAGAGCGGAGCCCTTCCCCTCTCCCTTTCCGGAGTTCCACGCCCGCCCTGGTCTCGTTGCGACCAAGGAAAGCAAACAATGAAGACACGTTGCTCTGTGTTTGCGATAGGGCAACGCACAACCGAGCATACAAGAGGTGGTAGCTCCACAGATGTCGTCGCGCGGCCCGCTTCCTTGAAACGGAAGTGTTGAAATCGGCTGGTAGGTGGTACTGACGTTGCGAAGGGAAAAGGCAAAAACGTAAGATAAAAAAAAGCAAATGACGACATCCGCGCCCATGTTAATGCTGGTCACGCAGTTCCTGACAGGGTCCCGCCGCGGTGGCTCAGTGGTTAGGGCGCTCGACTAGTGATCCAGAGTTCCCGGGTTCGAACCCGACTGCGGCGGCTGCGTTTTTATGGAGGAAAAACGCTAAGGCGCCCGTGTGCTGTGCGATGTCAGTGCACGTTAAAGATCCCCAGGTGGTCGAAATTATTCCGGAGCCCTCCACTACGGCACCTCTTCTTCCTTTCTTCTTTCACTCCCTCCTTTATCCCTTCCCTTACGGCGCGGTTCAGGTGTCCAACGATATATGAGACACATACTGCGCCATTTCATTTCCCCCCAAAACCAATTATTATTATTATTATTCCTGACAGGGAACGTTTGCTCGCGATTAGCTGTGTGTAGAACAATGTCTGAGAATTAACATCCATTGCCGAAAGGATTGCAAGTCTAGCCTATGTTCTATTTTTTGTTTAGCGTGGTGTCATTAGGTGGGGCAAGGCAAATGAACCCTTTACGGGAGGCCAGTATGAAGTGGTGTCAAACGAGTTTATTTCTTTTTTTTTGTAATGCGTGAGAATAAGAATTTATTACGTGACCTCGCTTTATTATTCTGGCCTTCCACGTTATCAGAAAGCTGTCGCGCACGGTGTTCACACTTCCGTGTAGACGTTGGACGGCTCGGCTCAGCGCACCACAAAAAACCGCAATTCGTGTGCGAGTACAGACGTCGTGGTTAGAGTGCGACCTGCGGTAACATCATACCAGTGAGAATCTCAGTTGCTTTCAAGCGAAAGCTGAAAGTGCCTTCGAGAACAATGAATACAATGTGAATCGCTCCAAGCCAATTTTGCATATCAAACGGCCAAATTATAACAATATCCTACAAACAATACCGCGCTGTTCAAGAAATTTGGGGGGATGTAGAACCGCTTATGCGCACCAGCTCTGCCGACGATGAACGGAACACGCTGTTCGGATGGAAAGCCGCAGGCTTTCGAGGAAATAGGAGATGCGCAGGAGTAGTGTATTAGGCAACGAATCTGGTAGCAAAGAACGCACACATGGGAACAATGTCCACACAACTGCGACCAAGTTTCACGTGGAGCTTGTGGCAACCTATGTCCGCCACTGTGGACGAAGGTGGCGCTGCTGAACACTATAGAGGTTAGGTTATAACGCAACATAAATGCCCCCCCCCCCCCCACACACACACACACAAAAAAAGAAGGTTGGACAGTCGCCGCCATGGCTCAGTTGTTACAGCACCGTACGCTACATACGGAGGTCAAGTGTTTGGATCCCACAGGTGGCATCTTGTTTATTTTTCTTCTACTTTCAAGTCAATTATCTTCCACTCATAAAATGATTACGCTACTACTTTCCCATTCATCAACACGCACACAAAAAAAATTCCCCTATGCTTTTCTTGGTTTAGTGACTATTGGCTTCCTTTTATATGTCATAACGAGACCCTCATTTCCCTATCCTCTTCTGTTCAACAACTCCATAAGCTCAGCTCAAGTGCACATTGATGTCAGGAACATGTCTTGTTTTAGTTTTGATGGCAATTCTAGACACTGGAGAAAAGTAATAATATAGTGACGTCACTTAACACTGCTTACGTGCTTTGAATGCGGAAGCATTGTCTCATCGTGAGCTCTGTTGTGAGCTTCATTAAAGATTCATTTCTAACGACACTCCTACTTATTGGCATACCGTCTTAAGGAAACGCATGCACTTTCGCCAACAAATAGCGGGGTTTTGTGGCGTGCTCCCCTCGCAATCTGAAGGTCCTTGGTTCAATTCCCTGCACCTTCGGAAAAAGTTTATTTTTCTTTGCTGTAGACGTCGCTATCTTATGGTCTACTGCTGTAGTCATGCGGGAGCTTGGTGACGTCACTGAGGAATTTCGTGCCACGGACGGCGACGGGCACCGGCTTCTGTGCTAATGGGACATATAATGCTTTCGCATTCAAAACAGTGTACTCTAGAAATATCACTGGGAGACAACAGTATAATTCCAAAATGACGTATGTGTTATAAAGCGCTGCAAGAAAGTACATACGCACTAAATGCGCATAGGACACGCTATGGCATAATCCGTCACGCAAGCTTTTCCTAACAACTTACACGTGGCTTTTGTGCGCTGCCTGTGTATTCAGGGGCAGCGAGGCTTGCAGGAGCTGCTATGCATGCACGCGTGACCATTGCAACTCTCTGCAACCTGACGCGTATTCTATGCAAAAAACGTGCAACTTCTCTTGCTCTTTTCTTTTTGTCACGAATAAGCATTCGCAGCTCACAGTCTGTGTCCGATCACGTGCCCGCTATTGAGGAGCGACGGCGCGGAGTTCTTTGCACGCATGGGTGGTCTTGTGCAACGAAAAGCTGTTCACAGTGGGGTGTGAAAAATTGCCGGCTCACTGGATGCCGCCAGAGTATAACTAAGAGTATTGTCGTCGGCGTCCGGAAGCCCACTTCCAAGCACACGCCGGTGAAATGCACTCCTACCTACGAGCATGATATCTGATACCTGATTTAATATCTGCACCCGCCGCGGTGGCTCAGTGGTTAGGGCGCTCGACTACTGAGCCGGAGTTCCCGGGTTCGAACCCGACCGCGGCGGCTGCGTTTTTATGGAGGAAAAACGCTAAGGCGCCCGTGTGCTGTGCGATGTCAGTGCACGTTAAAGATCCCCAGGTGGTCGAAATTATTCCGGAGCCCTCCACTACGGCACCTATTTCTTCCTTTCTTCTTTCACTCCCTCCCTTATCCCTTCCCATACGGCGCGGTTCAGGTGTCCAACGATATATGAGACAGATACTGCGCCATTTCCTTTCCCCCAAAAACCAATTATTAATTATTATTACTAATATCTGCTGCGGGTTCTTGAGCCCAAGATATTAAACTTATTTTGAACATGATACAGATACCTGATTTAATATCTTCGGCGGGTCATTGAGCCCAAGATATTAAACTTATTTTTAGAATATGGCGGAGTTCACGGCTTGAAGCACTCTGGCACGGGTCGGCCCGGTATTGCACTGCCTCCGGTATAGGCCTGGGGCATATTAGCGCGCGCCTATTCTTTCTATCTTTGCTCTCCTATCCTTTACCCCTCCTACTTTCAGCACGCGGCAGCGAGCGTGACTCGGGTTGAGCCAGTAGGCAGGCCTTCGGCTTGTGCCAGTAGGCAGGCCCGTGCACTTTCCTTTTCTTTCTTCCTTTCAGCAACAGCAGCAGCAGCAGCGGCAGAATATAATTAAGCAAAAAAAATTTGTAAGACGATTGCGATAGTCGGTAATGCGAAATTTGAGCACAGCTCTTCACAAGGCACCTGCCACCGCTGACAGGTGGCGTGGCAGGGGATCTTTAACTCTGCTACTAACTGCCACCACGCCACCTGTCACACACCGTAACACGTCAGGTGGTGTGTTACGCCGGCGACGCCGACTACAAGGCGGAACGCTGGAACGGGCGCCTAAGGGCTGCGCTCTAAAATGTGCTTAGGTGCACTGATGGACATAGTGCTGCTTCATACCAGATGCATCCGCTTTATTTATTTATTTATTTATTTATTTATTTATTTATTTATTATTTATTTATTTATTTATTTATTTATTTATTTATTTATTTATTTACTGGATGTTGCCTCAAGCCATGAAAACAGGCTCCATTAATGAAAGAAGTAAACTTTTGTTTAGCTGTATTTGGTGAACTTCGGAGCATCGCACCCATTCTCTGAAATATGTTCTTGCTCGTCTGATGCTATATGCGGCGGTGTTTGAGAGCGATTCAGGTCTGAAAAGGGCCTCTAGTCGCAAAATTGGCGTCCGTTGAAACCGCTAAAAGGCCCGAGATGCACCTACGGGGTTCAACGGCTTGTCGCGTGCCTGCACTTCCTGCTTCACGCCGATACGGGGCAGTGGTCCAAGCGTAAGGCTTTAACTGCATGCACGCCACAATCAGCGCGCATAATAATACTTTTATTAAAATAGTGTTATTGTTATGGGGAATACAAATATATTTACCGGATTGTACGGTTACAATGCAGCACACGACCATTTCATTGCAGTTCTGTGGTGAAATTAACCTAGAAAACACAACGCACAGTTCTACGTAGGACACCTTCGGTATACACGCCGTTTATGTGCTCTTTTCTGCAGGAACGACGAAGTAGAGCCATGATCAAAATAACAGGGAACAAACCTTTCGTACAAAATTTGGTATTTTTTTGTTTATTTCTCCACTAGTTTTGAGAATGACTATTGAATCAATAAATAATAGTTATGAATTTTTTCTGTTGTACATTGCATTGTATTCCCTCCCTGTAACGACCCTCAAGCGAGGGTCAACAGTATCAATAAATAATAGTTATGAATTTTTTCTGTTGTACATTGCATTGTATTCCCTCCCTGTAACGACCCTCAAGCGAGGGTCAACAGTATCAATAAATAAATAATAAAAAATAATATTATACATCAAGAGGGAAGCTAGTTAGGCAACAGAAAATGATAATAGTAATAATTGGTTTTGGGGGCAAGGAAATGGCGCAGTATCTGTCTCATATATCGTTGGACACCTGAACCGCACCGCAAGGGAAGGGATAAAGGAGGGAGTGACAGAAGAAAGGAAGAAAGAGGTGCCGTATTGGAGGGCTCCGAAATAATTTCGACCATTTGGGGATCTTTAACGTGCACTGGCATCGCACAGCACAGGGGCGCCTTAGCGTTTCGCCTCCATGGAAACCGAAAAAAAAAACTGTGCTTTTCGCACAAAATTGCGCAGCAGTGTGAATGCTGAAACTTTGTTCCCTCTAATATTGCTCACGACTGTACAAACTAGCCCAAGCAAGGTGCGCACGTCAATAAAAAACACTTAGTTGCATCGCACTGAGGACATGAGGTCTACAAGGCTATACAAAGCCGGTCAGGATAATGGAAAGTCATACGACGAGCGCTACTCGAGATAAATAGCCACGTACAGCGCTTGTTACCCGAAATTCGGAACAGCAGTCTAGTTTACTTATTGGGCCACCACGTGGCGTCATGCGACGGCTGCACTTCTCGTTTGAAAAGAAATACACGGCGGTAGCGAAGCTTCGATCTGCGAACCTTTTCATCTGTGCGGTGTAGGGTTGGACCACTTGGCTAGCAGATGAACGCGTGTGGCTAATAGCTCCAGAGCGTGAGATGAAGCAACCGCGTTTTGTTTCGTGTTTCGATAAACACGCCATTAAACAATGAAAAGCCCAGCCCTTCTATTTAAAGCACTGAAAAAAACGCGATTGGAGCTATATATTCTTCGAAAAAAATCCAGTTTGTGTCATCCGAAAGGGCTCTAAATTTTTGACGTTTCCATAGAAGACAATTGTTTAAACTTTTAACTGTTTTCGAACAAATGTTGGGTTAGACATCGAGACGCCACTGCCTTTGACGTGAGCAGGATATCATCCAAATGTTGTGGACAAACCCAGTCCGCCTTTACCTGTACGATTAGTTACATTCACCGGAAGCGCCATAGGCCGCAACGACTAACGGCGCTAGCTAAGCGCCATACCAAATTCTTTACGTGTGGTCGTTGACACTGTCCGTTTGACAGCTGATAGGTGGTGTCTGCCGATTTATAGATCGATATGGGGTACATGCGACGTTATAAAGAATTTGGTGTGGTGCTTAGCTAGCGCCATATATGCGCCATACCAAATTCTTTATAACGTCGCATGGGCTCTTTTCGATCCGTAAATCGCCAGACACCACCTATCAGCTGTCAAACGGACAGTCTCAACGAACACACGTACACGATTCCTTTACGTAAAGAACACTTCAAACAGCAGGAAAACCATCGGAGGAGCTGGCGGTTTGGGTAAAACGCTGATTGATAAGTACTGTGCAGATGTGATCGTGTCAAAAAACGAGGACGCTAGCATAGCCGAGGGGCGCACCGATGTGGTATACGGATAGTGAGGGGGCCATGAAATCATCACTGAATTTAATAGTATACCCGGTAAGACGGTGGCCATTTTAGCTGCCGTGAGTGAATGAAGTGACATGAAAGAGCGGAACTTCAAGAGCGCAATACAGTGTGGGTTAATAATCTGTTGCTGCCAGCGAAATTGCGTCTTCGTTAGACAGCAGAGATGTTTGCAGTTCCCCATGCCGTATTACAATATACTGTCGACAAGCAAAGGTCATAGCCTTTCTTCTTTTCTCAGCGATTCTACGTCAGATGGCGGTAACGTTGACTTCGCGCCTATTCCGGGAAAAGATGATATCACTTTTTAGTGAGGCGTTGTCCATAAGACAATGACTGCGAGTAGGCGTGGCGTGCATTCAGCCGATAAGATGCGTTAATTTGAGACGACAACCTTCGGGGAAGCTGTACGCGTGCAGGAGATTAAACAGAGGGCGGGTCTAGTTCCTTGTCAGATGCTCACACGAGCAGCGAAATATCCTTCAGGGCGATAAATCCTGATTTGGCTCGGATTCATCTGCGCACTGGCGCCTGAGTCGAACTTAAGCCAGAGTGAAACCGAGCGCATCTCTATGCAGCCCTCGGGACTGCATACTTTCCTACATGAGCCGCTTCAAGGACAGGAAACGCTTATCTCATCACCACAAGTCGGTTTCGGGCACGAGATGCTTTCTCTCCAAGGAATATCTAGACACTCCAGGAGCAGAAGTGCAGCTCCGTATCTGATTGACAATGAGGAGTGAGTGCGTCCGCTCGTGCCAGAATGTTTCTTTCTCTTGCCGCTGGGAGCGTTCGGTGAACCCTTAGTCTTCTATTTCTGGTGGCTCCGGAGTGAGAAGGCGATGAGCTGCGGGCTTCGAAGGGACTTTATTCCAGCGTCATATATTGATTTTTGAGCATTCTTAAAGGAGTGTAGACACCTAACTTTTTGGTGCGTGTTCTATTGTTTGTAATGATGCGCAAGGCATTATTATACATGCATTATCCCCTGGTATTCTCCTACGACCGCTAAATAATTTATAATGGCGAATGAGGACTGTGCCGTCAACGTGTGCTTACAAGTCACGTGAGGCATGAACAAACTGCAATATAATTGCTGCTTCCACATTCGTTGTCATTCCGGCTCTTGAGTGTGCTGTGTTGTGTTGGGTTTAATGGCACATAAGCAGCTAAGGCTATCATGCGCCAGGCTCAAGGTATATGAACACTTTTCTGCAGGTGGGAGGAAACATGGTTGTGTAGAGGACTTAAATTGCTATTTCGTTCTGGTAGTAATAGGAGAAAGAAGAAATTTTATAAATGGCTAAAAATAAACGCTTTCAAGAAGGTCAGATAACCTCAATAGCCATCCTTGGCTGGGCAAGGATCCTGAGGCTCCCAACCATTCAAATAACCACCTCTGCCCTCTTCTCATGGAATGAGAAAATGGCTGAAATGCATCATATTATAAAGCAAAGCTGTGGATCAAAATGTACAGTTTCTGAAGAACACCTGCTTCTTTTAAAAAGCTAAAAACGGAAGATATGTTAACAATGGCATTTTCGCCTACAAGCAGCGCTGATCCTGGCTCTTGAGGAACGCTGGCTTCAGCACTGCAGTAAATTAAAACGGTGAAGCAGCGATTATATGGACGTTTTTTTCATGCCTCACGTGACACAAAAGCACTCTTTGACGTCGCAGCCATCGTTCGGCAGTCGAAATCGTAACCTAAACAGCATGACAGAAAAAAAACTCGATTATAAATTATTTATTGGTCGTATGTAAGTATCACATCGTAATTCACGCGTAGTAGTGTCTTCCGCATCATTGTAGAAAATAAAACATGCCACCAAAATGAGGTGTCTAGAATCTTTTAGCGAACGCCATGCCCGCGACAACATAAAACTTCAGGCCCTCAAATCCATGGCACTCTGTGACGGTGAAGCGATTCATTCGCGCTCATGCATGCTCGTGATTCGATGATGATGATGATGGATTTTTATGGCGCAAGGGCATCTACGGCCAAAGAGCGCTATGACACAATATATATTTCTGCTACGCGAGATGGGGCCAAAGACCCATCTCCCAAGTATTTCACCCTAAACAAGCAGAGCATCAGATTAGGGGAAAGCTTGCACCCATTGTATCGCCGGTGGGCACCCGGCCGCACTGGGGATCGAACCCCGCACCTCCCGCATGCGAGGCGGATGCTTTTACGGGCGGTGCTTTTACGGTTGCATTGTGGCAGCTTTACCAAATGAAGGCAAGTTTCAACGATAGAAAACTTATGTTTCATCAAAAACAACGTAGACCTCTGGTTTGGACACAAAGGTTGTAATGGCCGTTGCGATGGCTCGGTAGTTATGGTGCTTGGCTGCTGACCCGAAAGACGCGAGTTAGATCCCGGCCGCGGCGGTCGCATTTCGATAAAGGCGAAATGTTTGGGTGTCAAAGAGCGACATCACAAAGGTGCTGGCTGCGAAATGTGGAGAACCGGCTGTCGATACTTAGCAGGCGTAGAAAGCCTGGAGCCTGTCTTCGGTAATGATGCAAGGATTAAAATACAACAATTATCGAGAAAGCGTACGTGGTTAATTGCCAAACAATGCAGGTGTCTCCGAAACAAACCGCGTTCTTCAGAGCGTGCGCGTTCAAGGACATTTGATGTGTAGCGAGATAACTGTATCGTGGTTCGCGTAAACGTGTGCGCGTCTACATTGAGAAAGCGAGGGTATTAGGTGACATCCACCAGAAGCCCGCGCGCCACGGCGCCTCTCTTTGTGTGTTTGTATATTGGGGCCATAAGAAAACGCAAACTCTCGTGCTCGAGCGAGGCACTCTGGCGATCTCGATCCGACGGTCAGTGTGGTGTACAAAGCCCGTATACAGGGCAGAATTGACGCCGAGATCCTCATCATCTCAGTTCGCAGCGTCGCGTCAAAGACGTGATTGTACGAGCGAAAGTGGCAAAGAAGATTGTGGACTTCTGAAGGCTAATTCAACTGAAGGCTAATTCAACTGAAGGCTAATTCAACTCAGTGCTCCAGCCCTATACGGTGGAGGAGTCATCAAGCGTATGGGAGTCGTCAGGACCAAGATAACCATCGGCGAAAAGTTCACGGACGTCGATTTCTTCGTTGTCACAAATGTACGCCAGGCAATACTGGGACTTGAAGCAAGCGAACATCTAGGACATTTCACCTGGTCGGTGAACTGCGTCACAGCCAACAGGCAACAGCAACGAGCTAGTGGTGCAAGGGTACCGATAGCTTTCTAGCGCCACCGGTGGCGTCAAGCGCCGATTCCGAATGGTGTTATGTCAGGATGCCGAGCCTAGCGTGAGGCAGCGCGTCGAGTGCCACATTTTGAAGCGAAAAGCTTCACTACGCTAGTCAACACCGCGCATCGCGCGAGCCGGCGTATGCCGGAGCACGAGTGACGCCACGCACGGCGCAGTTTCTCTCTCACTCCCTAGTCACTAGTGCGCATGCGCCACTAGTAGCACCGAGCCACACGTGTTCTGCGCTGCGCAGCGCCGCGCCTTTCCTCAAGATAATAATAATAATAATAATAATAATAATAATAATAATAATAATAATAATAATAATAATAATAATAATAATAATAATAATAATAATAATAATAATAATATAATTGGCTTTGGGGGAAAGGAAATGGCGCAGTATTTGTCTCATATACGGTTGGGAACCTAAACCGCGCCGTAAGGGAAGGGATAAAGGAGGTAGTGAAAGAAGAAAGGAAGAGGTGCCGATTGCTCCGGAATAATTTCGACCACCTGGGGATCTTTAGCGTGCACTGACATCGCACAGCACACGAGCACGGGCGCCTTAGTGTTTTACCTCCATAAAAACGCAGCTGCCGCGGTCGGGTTCGAACCCGGGAACTCAGGATCATTAGCCGAGCGCCTAACCACTGAGCCACCGCGGCGGGGTCCTCAAAATCCAACTTTCGATTTTCAGTTTTCTCTTTCCTCTTTCTCTCCCTCCTTTATCCCTTCCTTTACGGCGCGGTCCGGGTGTCCACCGAGATATGTGAGACGGTTACCGTGCCACTTCCTTTCCTCAAAAGCCAAGCAAAACAAGCGAGATAACGGCGTTCATAGAGTTCATTGGCGTGGAAAACTTTGCAACGACCGTCCATTTTCAGGAAAGGAAAGGCGCACAACCGGCTCCGTGGGCCACTGGAGACCTCAATCTTGCTTTCGCTTGGTATATACTGGATTAGCTGCGCTAATCCGCATTATTTTTTTTTGCATGAACCGCTACGAGATAAGCTCAAATGGCATGCTGAAGGATGACACCATTGCAAAAGTAGGTGAACCGACAGTCCGGCTGAATCCTTCATTGACAGTAAACGTGTGCACGTCTGCCGCGAGAAAGCGAGCATGTCAGGTGACAACCACAGGAAGCGCGCGCGCCGCGGCGCCTGACCCACCCAGCTGTGTTGCGGCAATAATAATTGGTTTTTGGGGAAAGGAAATGGCGCAGTATCTGGCTCATATATCGTTGGACACCTGAACCGCGCCGTAAGGAAAGGGATAAAGGAGGGAGTGAAAGAAGAAAGGAAGAAGGAGATGCCGTAGTGGAGGGCTCCAGAATAATTTCTGTGCGAACGGGCGCCTTAGCGTTTTTCTGTGTTGTGGCACACTAACCATTCGCAGCAACGTAGCCTCGGTAGTGTCTCGATCAACACCGGCAAGAAAATTATTGCGCGACGGTTGGGATACGCCGACAAATCCGCTCAAGACGCTTAGATCGAGTTCAGTGACGCAAGTGTTGGTCTTAGCAGAGATTCACGTCTTAGTTGCCTCAAGAAACGAACATATCGTGGATCGCGTAAACCTGAGCGCGTCTGCGGTGAAAAAAGCGAGCGCGTTCAGCGATAACCACCGGAAGCCCGCGCGCCGCGGCACCTCTTTTGTACGTGTGCTAGCTTACATGCTCATTGCTGCCATAGGACAGCGTGAATTCTCGTGCTCGAGCGAGGCCTTCTGGCGCTCTCACTCATGCAGTTTGTATGCTGTACGAAGCCCGCGCATAAACACTGCTTGCTCCACGCGCTACTAGGCCCCAACCTTTAATTTTCGACGACATACTTCAAAACAATAAGCCGCACTTTTTTCTGTTTGATATAAACGGCGGGAAAACTTGCAAAAAGGCGGGCAAACTTGTGAAATACAGTATCAATCAATCAATTAGTCAATTAATCAATCAATCAACAGATCAATCAGTAAATCAATCAGTTTATTGTCAACAAAAGAGACTATAAAACATGTTGGTATGTAGTAGAACTCCAGAACTCAGAGTAATGGAAAGGGTTCAAATTATTACTGCACATAATAAAAAGAACAATCAGCAAAAACGCTTAAAAAATTTAGACAATATGTAGAAATACTAGATAAGTGAGTCGCATCATTTGCTGTATGGTCAAGTTTGTTGTGACTACTCTTAACATCATTACTCTTAACGTGCCGGGGTTCCGCAATGTTATGAAGCAGGCCGAGGTGGTCGCTTTCGCTCGTTCATCGGGCTGCGATATCCTCTGCCTGTAAGAAACCAATTGTTTTCGCCTCAGTGACGTGTTGGAATTTAAGCGTAGGTTTGACATCGATGCTTTCTTTTCGTGCGACAGCACGCGTTCTAGCGGCGTTGGCGTTCTTGTTTTGAACCGCATCCTCTTCTCATTTAAAGATCTAGATGTGTATTTTCTTGGAGGACGTAACGTTGTGATGTTGGGCGATTTCAAGTGCGTGTTCGATATGGTCGCTGATGTGCAGAGCCCTGGTAGGGGCAGGCCAAGCTGGAATGCGCGCCAGTTGCGCCGCCTAGTCAACCAGTTTATGCTCACAGACGCTTATGAGCTCCTGTCTGGAGGTGTCTTTGGGTGGATTTGGCGTCGCGGATTATTATCGAACAGATTAGACAGGGCGTATGTACCGAGGGGCCTTTTGAGGACAGTGTGTGCTGCTAATGTAATGACGCTGCCATCCTCGCTGGTATACATATCAGACCATCGCCCCTTTCTTCTGTCACTCGGGGTTCCGGCGGCTGCAACAGACCATGGCGTTTGGATGTGCGCATCCTTCACGACTCCAGCACGAGAGAAGGAATAACGCGGGACCTGCGTTTTTCGGTTGTTGGGGTCGTGCCTGGTGACTGGGATCGTCTGAAGGATCAGTGGTGCCATTATTGCGCCGCTTCTGGTCGAGCCCCTAAGGCTCGCGTACAAGCTGAGGTGCGTGTAGTGACGGCGAAGCTGCGTATAGCTCAGCGCACCCTGTCGCCATCGTCGCTTATGTGCGCATATGGAAAGAGGAGCTTTCGGAGCGTCTCCAGCGTCTTTTACGATCTTCCTCTTTGACAGCGGCGTCATGGCGTTGTCGACGCAGTCGAACTGCCCATCCTGGGGTCCTTAGGTTTGCACGCCAGGAGTTGTTGTGCCCTCAAGGTGCCCCTGCTTTTATATCTTCCGCCAGAGCTGTGGCCCAGCCAGTTGGCAGGAATTTCAGTGCGTTTTTCGTCCATTTCCGGGATATTGCTCAGTCGCTCCCTCTGGTTGATCGCGATGACGTTTCCGCACACTCGTTTTTTGCAGGCTTGCCGCAGGTTGCCGCTGAACTTCATGATGGCCTTATTGATCCGCCAACACCAGGCGAAATCAAGGAGGCGTTAGAATCCATGAAACAAGGCTCAGCGCCTGGGCCAGATGGTCTTCCTGTGGAGTGCTATTTACAATTCTGGCATATTGTAGGCCCAATTTTCTCGCAAGTGTTAGAACTCTGTATCACTCGGCATGCCTTTCCCGATTCATTTAAAAGAGGCCGCATTGTCCTGATTCCTAAAGGTTTCCTTTCTCGATATGTCCGGCGGATTGGCGCCCTATCACCTTACTAAATTCAGATTATAAAGTATTAGCAAAATTACTCGTTCGCCGTCTACGGTCTCTCCTCCCGTCCCTCATTTCCTTCCACCAGGTTTGCTCCATCCCGGGTCGTGAAATACGTAGTTTATCTTCCGTAACGCGAGATATCCTAGAGTATGCTATACGGCGGCGCGCACAGGGTCTTCTTGTTTCCCTCGATCAAGAGAAGGCATTCGACTTTTTAGAGCATGATTATATTTACGGTACACTGGATGCTTTCGGTTTGCCACCTTCTTTCGTGCTTCTCATTAAAGAGGTGTACAGAGACATTTCAAGCAATCTGTTCCTCGAATGCTGGGAAAGTACCGCATTTGATGTTGGCCGCGGCGTCCGTCAAGGTTGTCCGCTCTCCCCAATTTTGTTTGTCTTAGCATTAGAGCCTTTCCTCCTGGCAGTCAATCACCACTCTCTTATTAGAGGGTTGGCGTTGCCAGGCAGTGAGGCAGTACGCGTCACTGCTTATGCACATGGCATCACACTCTCCTTAGCTCATGAACGCAGCCTGCTCGAAGCTTTAAGCGTTTTTCGTGAGTACGCCTCCTTGTCGGGGGCTGCTCTTAATTATTCGAAGAGTCATTACATTTTTGTGGGGTCTCCTCAGGGACGTAATAATAATAATAATAATAATAATAATAATAATAATAATAATAATAATAATAATAATAATAATAATAATAATAATAATAATAATAATAATAATAATAATAATAGGTTTTGGGGAAAGGAAATAGCGCAGTATCTGTCTCATATATCGTTGGACACCTGAACCACGCCGTAAGGGAAGGGATAAAGGAGGGAGTGAAAGAAGGAAAGAAGAAAGAGGTGCCGTAGTGGAGAGCTCCGGAATAATTTCCACCACCTGGGGATCTTTAACGTGCACTGACATCGCACAGCACACGAGCGTCTTAGCGTTTTTCCTCCATAAAAACGCAGCCACCGCGGTCGAGTTCGAACCCGGGTACTCCGGATCAGTAGCCGAGCGCCCTAAACACTGAGCCACCGCGGCGGTGGCAGTGGTGTGCGAAGAGGCGCATTTTAGGCGTGACGTACGACTGTGCTGGAATATGAGATGGTATGTGGTCTTCGGTCGTAGAGGGCATTACAGCTCGTGTGCGGAGGGCCCAGACATTTGACGTGCCTCTGCTTGAGAGGCGTTACCTGCTTCAGTCGGTCGTGCTGGGTGCTTTCTGGTACTTTTGCCACATTGTTAATACACTCCTGCGCGTCATAAGGCGGGTGCAAACTACAGTTTTTTCTTCTTTTTTGTTTGGTCATGCGAAACCGAGCTTGTGGCTCGTGCTGTTCTTGGACAACCACGGGAGAGAGGCGCTTTCGCCTTTCCAACTTTGTCCATTACGTCCTCCCCGCCGCGGTGGCTCAGTGGTTAGGGCGCTCGGCTACTGATCCGGAGTTCCCGGGTTCGAACCCGACCGCGGCGGCTGCGTTTTTATGAAGGAAAAACGCTAAGGCGCCTGTGTGCTGTGCGATGTCAGTGCACGTTAAAGATCCCCAGGTGGTCGAAATTATTCCGGAGCCCTCCACTACGGCACCTATTCTTCCTTTCTTCTTTCACTCCCTCCTTTATCCCTTCCCTTACGGCGTGGTTCAGCTGTCCAACGATATATGAGACAGATACTGCGCCATTTCCTTTCCCCAAAAACCAATTATTATTAGTATCCTGCTGGGGGACGCGTCTCCGGCGCGAACCCTAGCGGGGTACTTTTTGGGCCTTTCTTTGCGCTTTTTGAATCCCTCGGACCCTGTTAATCATGGACCTCGATTAGGCAGCCTACCGCTTTCTATGTTATGTCAGTGGCCTTTTTCAGACATGTAAGCGCAGTAGTACCAGATATGAACATCGTTGCCAACCGTGTGGTGGACATTATGGGCTCGCTGTTGTTGCCTGTAGTGCCGGCGGATCACCGCTCCCCGATGCGCCGTGTTCAATAGGCGCGCAACAACGATCGTCTTGTTCTGGTCTTTAGACCAAACTGGCTCTAAGGTCTTTTTTTTCATGTCAGATTACTGCTGTTTCACTCTTCGGCGAGTAGGTCTGCTATCCCGTCTTAAATCGCTCACAAGCAATTCCTGTTAGTTGCTTAAAGCTGCTTATATCTCTTTAATTGGCTAGCCTTACATGCTTAGCGTCATGTCTACTTGTGAATGTCAATGTATCCGGCAGCCTTGGAATGTATACATAAGTAAATAAATTTGTTTTCCAATCAGGATGTTTCGCACTTTGTACAGAATTCGTATGTTATTGTAGATTTTTTGCAAACTTGTTCACGTGTGGATGCCATGCCAGATTACTGCCCAATGCTACACCGTGAACTGTTGTTACTTGAATGCGTTTTAGCGGTTCGTAGTTTGGAGTTAATTGGTGGTGTTGAAGACGCGTGTTTTTTTTTTGCGTTAAGTGACATGCAGCACCTTTTTGACGTATTTGGCGCTAGTTTGTTAATAGCTAGCCAGACTGAAAGACGTTGTAATGTTCTTTCCGCTATTTCATACAGTTCTTCTTGTTTAGCTGTAACATAGGTGTTAGGGTCGTTAGCATATATTACACAATTCTGAGATAGGTACGACTGATAAGAGTTAATAAAAAATGATGAATAGCACCGGCCCTAAAATAAGTCCTTGAGGGACACCAATGTTAGTTGCCGTCACATTTGATTCACTACTGCATATTGTTGCCGGTTTGATAGTTAACTTCGAGTCAATTTGAGTTGAATGCCCCGTATGGCTAATGTCTGACGCTTTGTTAAGAGTGGGGAATAGTCTAGTAAGTTAATTGCTTTTGCGAGGTCTACAAATACTCTCATGGTTAGTAGTTTGTTTTATATGCTGTAACGTGTTTTCTCAGTAAATCTTAATAGCTTTTACTCATTAGACATACCTTTAACACAGCCGTACAGTGAATTGCAGTAAAATTATTCTTGAGAAAGATGGAATTTAAACACTTATGAAGCAGCTTTTCAAAGACTCTAGAGAGGGGTGAAAGGATCGCAGTGAATGGGTATCGTATTCTGTGTTCGACTTTTCGCCTTTTTAAAGAAATGGCTACTATATTCGAAACTTTAAGCTCATGAGGAAATATTCCCCTCCCAAAGCAGGTGTTAGAAACGTCACATAAGGTAGGCGACGTGTAGTCTGCAAGCGAATTTAGTGTTTTGGTTGATATGCAGTTACTGCCTACTGAGTCAGTATTCTTTAGAGATAATATAGCATTACTAAGTTAGGTATTCGTGACAAGATTAATATAAAAGGTGATGTTGGTAATGAATTTATAATTTCTGCAGCAATAAAGTTACTTCTCTGAGATTGGAGGAAGCTTAACGATTTACTGAATGTTGCAAAAATACTTATTTAATTCATTAGATATGCTCACTCCATCTGTTAATATACCTTTATTAGTATTAGCTGCTGTTACATTTTACCTCCGTTTAGTTTTATGAAGGGCCTCATTCATAAGCTTCCACTGTGCATTTGTATTGTTAGCTGCCTGTTGAATCTTTCTATCGGAATAATTTTTCTTAGATATGATGAGCTTTCCTAGACACTTCTTGTAGGATCTATATCGGGATGGATTCTAAGGTTGCATTATAAGTTGCAATTTTATTTTTTTATGCAAGTTGTTTTTTTTGACCACTGGACCTTAATGGACCATTTGTAAGCAATTTCTGCTTTTTAAGTTTTCTTTTAGTGATCGTTTTTGTCACTGTACCTGCCCTAATGTAGCGAAGTAGTATTTGAAGAAATGTACTCTACTTCTCTTTTTCCGTGTTCGCGCTATAAACATCTTACCAATCTTCACGGGCTACGGAGTGGGCAATGAAGTCAATGTCTTGAACGGTAAAAGTTGTTCCCCCCCCCCCTCCTTTTTTTTTTTGGCGGCACGGCTATTGCCGCCATGGCAAAGACTGGGAAATGACCGGATTATCTGATGTTATGGTTCCAATAGTCATTTCATCGGAAGGAAAATTAGTAATGATGTGGTCTATGATACTGAGACTTGATAGTGATACGCGTGTTGGAAGGCTGATAAGCTGCCGTAAGCCATGATTAGTTAACATGCCAATATACGGTTGTCTGTGTGAACTGTTTTCCGAGGTGTCTACAGATGCTAATATTTCCTATCAGCAGAAAATGCATGTTTAGTGTGATATTTGCGTAACGATTTTGTGAAGCATGTTAAGAAAATCGTTCTTTCTGTTCTGTGGTGACCTATAGACAGAACCTAGCAAAGTGGCTTTTTTTCTCGTTTGGCAAGTAGCTGATAACTTGTGTAACCCCAGTATTTCAATAAATAAGGAGTCACACCTGTCGGCAGAAATGGTAATGTTGTTACAAATGCGGTACGGTATGTTATCTTTAATATAAATAGCAACACCCCAATGACGGTACGATGAATGCGCTGTAGACCTATTCTTACACTCTAGATAATAACCAGGAAGTTTATAAACATCGCTAGTATCCGTGAGCCACGTTTCTGATAAGTCATTAGCATGAAAGGGATTATTAAACGCTGACCATAAGTGATGAAGCTCATCAAAATGAGATTTCAAGCTTTGAAGGTTCAATTGCAGTAGGGAGACACCAGGATGATCAGCTACTTGATAAGCGAGATGACTAGGATTAGAGAGTGATTTTGCAATGTTAGCACGTATTGTAGGCCAAGTAAACATCGATTCGACTGTTGTAGACAATCAGTGCAAGGTCGTTTGTGCCAATTGTTGCTTTTCTTTAGCTTAATAGCTTCAGTGAAAAGTGCTTTATTTTTTGTGCCCACGTAATCATTGAAAAATAAAATCTGCTTTTGGTATCGGGAAGGCCTAGACCTTTTGTTGCCAGGCGTGGTTAGCGAGAGTTATTTTGAAATGAGACGAAGTGAACTACTACATTGTTTGCCTCAGTACTGTTGGGGTAGGCTCCCTATGGGCAATATTAAGTTCAGAGGGTTCTAGTGGGCAGCCGATTTTCTTTCCAACGTTCCTGAGCACATCACAAACATCTTCGTTCGCATTGTTGGAAATTCCGCGTATTTCGACGTTATTAATTCGAGAGTACTGATCAAGCTGTGAAACTTGCTTTTGCAGATCGGTGTTTGCTTTTCGGAGCTCGCAAGTCGTTTGCTTCAGACTACGATTCTTCGAGAGTATTTCGTAGTCTTTGGACTTAACCTGGTCGCATTCCTTGCTGAGAAAATCACGCGTCTGTTGCAGTTCTCTTAGCTCCGTCTTACAGGAAAATGCTTTTTGCTCAGCAAGATTAAGAATTCAGCTTTTAATTCCGCTTGGAATATTTCGAACCGTCCAGGAATGTCTTCTTTGCATTCCTTAAATTCTCTGACTAGTTTAGTAACTGTGGGCATTCTGGCACACAAGACAAGCGATCCATGGACACCAAAGCAGGCGCTGCCGCTTTCGCTTTGCAATGCGGTGGTCTCGTTCTAAGGCGCCCGTAACAATAAAATACAATACAAGACAGTACAACACCATAGAATAGAGTGCAACACATCAATACAGTACAACGAAACACAATGCATTACAATGCAATACAATACAATACAATACAATACAATACAGAACAATACAATACAACACAATACAATACAATACAACACAATACAATACTAGCTGTGCGTATTAGCATAACCGTGTAAAACAACAAATAGCATCTGCCCGCTAGCAACAGTGAACTGGCGAAGGAGTGAAATAGAGAGAGAGAGAGCAAAGGGAGGAGAGAGCGAAATAGAAATAACGCGGTCTGGGAACTGCTGTTCCCTGAAGGTGAATGCATATTTACCTTCAAGGCAGCATTATATTTCCCTTTTTCCTCGAGGTGTCAAAATTAAATCTGTCACTGAGGCATCCCGTTAAGTTACCGAGGAAATTTCGCACAGAATGCAGGCGCGTTTCTGAAAAAAAGTAAAGAAGAAACAAGTGCAGAAGTATGGAAGAGGAAACAGGGGGCACCGATCATTTTTTTTTTCAATCATGGGCATTCTGGCATAGAAGACAAGCGATCCATGGACACCAAAGCAGCAGCTGCCGCTTTCGCTTTGCAATGCGGTGGTCTCATTCTAAGGCGCCCGTAGCAATAAAATAGAGTACAAGACAGTACAACACCATAGAATAGAATGGAACACAGCAATACAGTACAACACAATTGAATACAATACCATACAATACAATTCAATTCAATACAATACAATACAATACAATGCAATGCAATACAATACAAGGTGAATGCATGTTTACCTTGAAGGCAGCATTATATTTCCCTTTTTCCTCAGGCATCCAAATTAAGTCGGTCACTGAGGCCTCACGTTAAGGTACCGAGGAAAGTTTGCACCGAATGCAGGCGCGGTTCTGGGAAAAAAAGTAAAGAAACAAATTCAGAAGTATGGAAGAAGAAACAGGGGGCACCGGGCATTTATTTTTTTCAACCGAACAAAAGCACGCACGTACGCTTCTTTTGTGGGCGTCAATTTCGCCGCAAAGAGTTGATTGCCGGCGAGGCCGTCAACCGACACCATTTCCGGCGTTGCGCTTTCCGATACGTTGCTGTCTTCGCACTGTCCTGAGCCCGTGAAGCCAGGGAGAGCGGAAATGCGAGAAAAGCAGTCAACCCAACAGCTCACTCTTCTATTTTGCCATCTCCTCCTTGCCTTAACTTCATCGCTTTCTATCTCTCTCTCCCCACCCTTACCCCGCCTGCGACACGGCTCGTTTGCGTCGCTTTTGAGCAGAAAGTAGGCTTCGCGCTGTCGCCTAGCCCCGGTGTCTTTATTTACGGCGTGCCATTATTGAGAGGCGCACGCTCGCTGGGCTGCTGTCGCTTTCGCTTTCCAATGCGGCGGCCTCATTCTAAGGCGCCCGTAGCGGCGCGTCGAGGAGTTACGCGAGCGCCGCACGCAACCGCGAGTGTGAATAATGTATGCACGTGTGTACACTCCGTTTGGGGCTAGCGTAATGTCGTTCACGCTTGGCGTATGGGGCGCGACCTGCTCGTTAATCAAGCCCGGGGTGAAACGCCGGAAGTGGAGATCTGTGACGTGCAAAGAGACGGAACGACGGGGATGCAACACTCTTTATGTCGCCTCTGTGTTCCCGGGATGTGGTTCTCCATAGGAGAGACAAACTGGCTAGAATAACACCGGAAGTAGCTACAAGAAGCACTGCCTGAGTGAGGTACTGAATTCGTCGATAACAGTTGACTGACTTCCAGTAGCATTTTTGCTAAGCATATGGTACCATCTTCTGGTTTTTGTACATTTGAATGCTATAAGAGTTTTAAGAAGTCAAATATTCCGTAATTTTTTGAATGGACAAGGCATCTGGAAGGAACTCTGCTCAGTAGTGACTTGATGACAGCAAAAGTAAATCGTCATCAACGGACAGCTAGCGTATGATGCGATTCGATGTAACTGATGCCTCTGCGACATTCCCGCTCTCGTCGCGGATAGAAAATACTTTGTTGATTGAATTAATGAGGATCCAGGCTCCAGTTTGGTACCGAACCTTACCCCTAGGTTTGGTAACAGTGGTGCGTTTTCATTCAAACAACACTCAGGCTTTAACATTTTAGTCGGCCTGTGTATTTCCCTCTTTCATTTTTTTTCCACCTAACCAGTTTCGTTGTTTTTTTTCTTTTTGTTCTCCCGGACATCAGCGCTGCATAGATTGTCGCGTATAATCTGCAGCGTGTTTTGGCGGTTCCCTAGCATTCTTTCTCTTTGGTTCTTTTTTTTACTCTATGCCTCCTCTTTGCTTTCTAAATTGCTGACCGAACCAGAGGGCAGTCGTAGCCGAGTTCTATTGTTGTCCGCGAATTCACTGAATGGAGGAACGCCCCACCGGTTTCAAAAGCGCGTGCAAAGAATCCTTCGACCACGTGAACGTGAGCACGGGACCCCGGAGACGGGATTTTCTGTTACGAAGGTCAGGACCACAAATTGCGCAGATTCAGACCACACGACCACAGATCGCACTCTTTCTGTCCGGGAAGCGCACAAGGGAGATTTCATTAAGGAGGACCACTACGTCAACTCCGAAATCCTACTTGATACGGTTATATCGCAAGCACTTCTTGGAGCGAGTGGTAAACGAATGCCCCAAGAAGATGTGTCCGTTTATCGCGACGCTTATCTGGACAGTGCATGTATTGCCAAGCAGCACAGGTAGTCGGCCCAATAGTGCAACAGGATGGCTCCATCCTGGTCCTTTGTACGGCCGGCCTTTGCCAATACGGTTCCCATGTTGGGCCAATTGCCTGTGCTGCTTAGAACATAGGACCTCATAATACGTCGGCGACGTGGAGCTCTTCTCAAGGCTGGGCTCTAAGCCAGCCAATAGAACGCTCAGTTGAGAGACAGAGAGAGATAGAAAGAGACACAGGAAGATGAAACGCAAGATGCCTAACTGGCTGGAATGGAATGGTTGGCTGGAATGGAACAAATGGGTGGGAGATATTACTGACAGGACATATAAAGTATGCTTTGTCCATGCGTTACTGGATAAGCTCCGACTGAACGAGTGCTTTGCAGTCTAAACATGGCGCTGCTGAGGAAAGAAGATACCGGGGCACTACCAGCAAACCGTTCCTTTGGGATTAGTTCCAAACCCATTATACGGTGCTTGTCGACCGAGGGGTCACTCACGGACGCGTCTTTTTGAACTCGTTGTCGATTACAAGTGCTACACTTCCCCGCAGACGATCATATTACAGGCGATGTACTCTCCATTAATGCATTCTCTTACACTTGCAGCATGCACTCACCTAAAGAGCACAAGTTCTCCAGCATGCACTCACCTAAAGAGCACAAGTTCTCTTCTGTGGACATTCCGCTTTGGCTCACGTGAACGCCGTGGCTTCGGAATTGTGAATAATAATAATAATTATTGTGAATAATAATAATTATTATTATTCACAATTCCGAAGCCACGGCGTTCACTTGAGCCAAAGCGGAATGTCCACATAAGCGAACTTCTGCTCTTTAGGTGAGTGCATGCTTCGGAATTGTGCCGGCGAATGGGATTTCGCGCCATATGGGGACACTGTCTTTAGCTACTGCCGTGGTTGTCGTCTCGCTCGGCCATTCCACTGCTTTTCCTGACATATCATAGAACCGATGTTATATTTTCGAATAAGCAGCATCTAATGTGATTTATCGCACTCCTTCTGAACAGACAGACTTCTTCATCCCCACCTAATCCTTGATTGCGCTCATTCGCGATTTGCAGGAAACATGTGCCCCACTGTAGCCGCACAGCGAACCACTCCGAAGATTATCGGCGTGGGCTGAACTGTTTCGTCTGCAGGGTCGCGTGAGCAGCTCACCAGCTGGGTTGGGTGTCATCGTGGGATTTCTGCGGTAAACAAAATCTAAGGAGCATCGATGCGTGGATAAATTTGTGCGGTAAAAAGGTGGAAGCGCTGCAGAGTGTCGTTTCTCAAGTCCTGTGACACCAGTGATGCAAAGAGACGGCAGCTTTCAGGCCAGTCAATTCGAACACGGCGGCTGAAGAATTGCACGCACGGTATTTTCAACGAGACGAGACCAAACAACGTATGCCAGATTGCCTGAGCGCATACTGCCTCGCCCAAAGTCTAATTTTTCTCTGAGAATCAACCTCGAGGTAGGCGTCACAATGAGCGGAGTTCCCACTTTTAGTAGCTTCATAATTTTTGACGTGCAGGCATGTGCCGGCGACTCACGCTTGGTTAAACGTTAAGCGGAATTCTTCAAGGTGGGGTTGTTTTGTAATAACAGTGTTTCGTAATAAGAGAGTAAGGGAGTAATGGCATCCACCCAAGCGCAGCCATACGGATAGATGGAAAAGCTATACAGCTTGCTAGAAACTTTGTAGTTAAAGAAAAATTCGTCCTGGTCCGGGATACAAACCCGAGACCACTGCTTCACCGCAGCATGTCGCTCTACCAACTGAGCTGTCCGGGACGGCTAGCTTGATAGTGTGAATGAATGAATGAATGAATGAATGAATGAATGAATGAATGAATGTTTATTTCAGGCAGACAGATACAAGAAAAAAAAAGTACACATCTGTCTAAGAAGCAGACAAAAAGGCACGGATGCCTGACGAGTGTCAGCCTCTCAATACACACAACACCTCAGCATAGGGTGTGAAGAGGAAAATAATCTGTTACATGCACTAATGAGCAGAGAACAATGGTAAAGATAATACGGGCATTGACAAAAAGCGGCCTTGGAGGGTTAACAATATATATATATATATATATATATATATATATATATATATATATATAAATATATATTACGTCACGCTCGCGGTATTACAGGACGTGCTACGTCCGCCGCTATGGTCGAGGGTGGCGCTGGTGAACACTCTCAAGGCTCGCTTACACCCAGTAAACATAAATACCCACGAGAGCAGCAGATTGGACAGCCGTCGCCGTAGCTCAGTTGGTAAGAGCACCGGACGCGATATTCGGAGGTCGTGGGTTCGGATCCCACCGGCGGCATGGTTGTTTTTTCTGCTGCTTTATAAGTAATTTTCTTTAAGCGATTTATTAATCTAAGTATTATTATCCCATTGATAAGCATAACACAGTAAAAAAAAAAAATTAACGTTCCCCTATGCACCTTGGTTTCGGTGACTGTTGGCTCCCTTCATAAATTTGTCAAACGGGCCCCTCATTTCCTTTAACTTCTCTGCTAATAGCTTAACGAGGGTCTCGGTTCTGGCAGTCTTGATGCCATAGGTAGCATAAGAGGGCTCTCGCACAGTTTCCGCCCTCGCCGTTAGATGACGTTCTACGTCACGCTCGCGGTATTACAGGACGTGCTACGTCCGCCGCTGTGGTCGAGGGTGGCGCTGGTGAACACTCTCAAGGCTCGCTTACACCCAGTAAACATAAATACCCACGAGAGCAGCAGATTGGACAGCCGTCGCCGTAGCTCAGTTGGTAAGAGCACCGGACGCGATATTCGGAGGTCGTGGGTTCGGATCCCACCGGCGGCATGGTTGTTTTTTCTGCTGCTCTATAAGTAATTTTCTTTAAGCGATTTATTAATCTAACTAATATTATCCCACTGATAAGCATAACACATAAAAAAATATAACGTTCCCCTATGCACCTTGGTTTCGGTGACTGTTGGCTCCCTTCGTATTGTTTGTCAAACGGGCCCCTCATTCACTTTACCTTGTCTGCTAATAGCTTAACGAGGGTCTCGGTTCTGGCAGTCTTGATGCCATAGGTAGCATAAGAGGGCTCTCGCACAGTTTCCGCCCTCGCCGTTAGATGACGTTCTACGTCACGCTCGCGGTATTACAGGACGTGCTACGTCCGCCGCTATGGTCGAGGGTGGCGCTGGTGAACACTCTCAAGGCTCGCTTACACCCAGTAAACATAAATACCCACGAGAGCAGCAGATTGGACAGCCGTCGCCGTAGCTCAGTTGGTAAGAGCACCGGACGCGATATTCGGAGGTCGTGGGTTCGGATCCCACCGGCGGCATGGTTGTTTTTTCTGCTGCTTTATAAGTAATTTTCTTTAAGCGATTTATTATTCTAAGTATTATTATCCCATTGATAAGCATAACACATTAAAAAAAAAAATTAACGTTCCCCTATGCACCTTGGTTTCGGTGACTGTTGGCTCCCTTCATAAATTTGTCAAACGGGCCCCTCATTTCCTTTAACTTCTCTGCTAATAGCTTAACGAGGGTCTCGGTTCTGGCAGTCTTGATGCCATAGGTAGCATAAGAGTGCTCTCGCACAGTTTCCGCCCTCGCCGTTAGATGACGTTCTACGTCACGCTCGCGGTATTACAGGACGTGCTACGTCCGCCGCTATGGTCGAGGGTGGCGCTGGTGAACACTCTCAAGGCTCGCTTACACCCAGTAAACATAAATACCCACGAGAGCAGCAGATTGGACAGCCGTCGCCGTAGCTCAGTTGGTAAGAGCACCGGACGCGATATTCGGAGGTCGTGGGTTCGGATCCCACCGGCGGCATGGTTGTTTTTTCTGCTGCTTTATAAGTAATTTTCTTTAAGCGATTTATTAATCTAAGTATTATTATCCCATTGATAAGCATAACACATTAAAAAAAAAATTAACGTTCCCCTATGCCCCTTGTTTCGGTGACTGTTGGCTCCCTTCATAAATTTGTCAAACGGGCCCCTCATTTCCTTTAACTTCTCTGCTAATAGCTTAACGAGGGTCTCGGTTCTGGCAGTCTTGATGCCATAGGTAGCATAAGAGGGCTCTCGCACAGTTTCCGCCCTCGCCGTTAGATGACGTTCTACGTCACGCTCGCTGTATTACAGGACGTGCTACGTCCGCCGCTATGGTCGAGGGTGGCGCTGGTGAACACTCTCAAGGCTCGCTTACACCCAGTAAACATAAATACCCACGAGAGCAGCAGATTGGACAGCCGTCGCCGTAGCTCAGTTGGTAAGAGCACCGGACGCGATATTCGGAGGTCGTGGGTCCGGATCCCACCGGCGGCATGGTTGTTTTTTCTGCTGCTTTATAAGTAATTTTCTTTAAGCGATTTATTAATCTAAGTATTATTATCCCATTGATAAGCATAACACATTAAAAAAAAAATTAACGTTCCCCTATGCACCTTGGTTTCGGTGACTGTTGGCTCCCTTCATATATATATATATATATATATACAGCAGGCATTGAAAGCAACCGGGCATGATTAGGAAGTCAAATTTCTCCTAAAGTGACAACAAATAAGCATTCAACTTTTTTCTGAAGACTGCTAACGAAAATGATTGATTTACTAACGTCGTAAGCAGGGTGGCGATTTAAAAAATCTGGTATAACAAATGATTGCTTTTGCATGCCGTAATTAGTTCGTATATTACCCTTGTTGTAAGTTGTGTACCTTGTGTCATACTCGTGTTCGTTCGGGAGGTATTTTTGAAAAAGAATTCTCTTTCATTAAGCTTGATTGCGTGGAATATTGTAATTGCTGTTTTCCTGTTAATGAGGTTTCCGATTGTTAATATATTGTTCTTCTTGAAAAGCGGAGTGGAGTGACTCATGTAGGGTGCATCTCAATAATGCGTAATATGCGTTTCTGTAAAACAAATAACTTATCTATATTTGTTTTTGTCGTTGTTCCCCAAACGAATAAGCAGTATTGAAGGCGTGAATGCACTAGACTATAATACAGCTGTTTTTTTTAATTGTGGAGGTAATAGGTTCCTTAGTTTATTTATAATGCCGATGGATCTTGTAATACTGGTTTTTATGTTGTCGATATGATTTGACCAGTTCAAATGTTCTTCAAACACAACTCCAAGAAATCTATGAAATGAGCAGCGCTGGATGACTTCTTCATTGTACTTTAATACTATGGTGTCATCGATATGCCTACCACGAGGCCGAAAAATAATGTATTTCGTTTTATCAGTGTTTAATTCTAATTTTTTTATTCTAAGCAACTCAAACACTTTATTTAGCCAGATATTAGCTTCTCGTTGAACAGCGCATAAATTTTCACCAGAAAAAAAAAACGTTAGTGTCATCGGCATATAGGATTACGTCTGTAGTAAGAGGCACGTTAATGATATCATTGATGTATAAAAGGAAAAGAAGCGGGCCGAGAAAAGACCTTTGTGGTCTGTTAGGGTAGGGCGAGACCTATTGTCGCATTTACATGCATGCGAACGGGGTCTAAAATAGAAAGGCTACCCCAAAGACGCTTGTCCAGTTCAAAGTTTCAGTCAAAAATTTGTCTAAAAATAAAGGCCTTGGCTACTATTGCGGATGATTGTGCTGCAATCAAGATGATGAGCAGCGCCACCACATTCAGGTCATCAAAAGTTCTGTCGGCATGGCCACTCCAAAATTTCCTGGGAAAGGCTGTTATAAGTTCAACGACTGAATAAGTCTCGCGCACATATTTCATTTCTTTTTTTTTAGTCCATCCACACCATGACCGCGCCGTTCTCCTGAGGCAAGAATCTTCGCATTCCTTCGCACCTGCGACCCAGGTTGTTCCTCCCGAGCAATCTCAAGGCCACGGAGAGAGGTTTCGGACAGGCGAATATCGACGAAATCTGAGACTGGAGTTTTAGTGCCATCAGCCGTGGTGTCTCAGTGGTTAGGGCGCTCGGCAACTGATCCGGAGTTCCTGGGTTCGAACCCAACCGCGGCGGCTGCGTTTTTATGGAGTAAAAACGCTAAGGCGCCCGTGTGCTGTGCAATGTCAGTGCCCGTTAACGATCCCCAGGTGGTCGAAATTATTCCGGAGCCCTCCACTACGGCACCTCTTTCTTCTTTCACTCCCTTCCTTATCCCTTCCCTTACGTCGCGGTTCAGGTGTCCGCCGATATATGAGACAGATACTGCGCCATTTACTTTCCCCAACAACCAATTATATACCAATTATAGCTTTAGTGCCAGCGCACTAATAAATGTAGTGAATTGTGGCGTCAAATGTCCCTAAGTGACTCATGGGTTATGAATAGAATTGAATAGAATTTTTTTTTTCAGCAGGATAGGAGCATACGATTGGAAAAAAATTTATTTACATATGCGCACATGCCGAGGTTACCGGATACATTTACATTCACAAGTAGACATGACGCTAAGCATGTGAAACGAGCCAATTAAATAGGTACCATAAGCAGCTTTGAGCAACTAACTGGAACTGCTTGTGAGCGATTTAAGACGGAATAGCATACCTATTCACAGAAGAGTGAACCAGCAATAATCTGACACAAAAAGAAAGACCTTAGCGCCAGTTTGGTCTAAAGACCAGAACAAGACGATCGTTGTTAACAGAAATGAATGGGCACGACCACTGCCGGAGGAACTCTTCCGCTCCCAAGAAAAAGAGTTCCTCTGACAAGAAACTGAGCAGCTCCCTTCGCCGCACAGCGCGGCGTCGAAAGCCACCAGCGACCGCGGTGCATCGATTGCGCCATAAACTAAAAATACCGGCAACAATTAACAGGCGAGCAAAACGGCCGCCGGGGAAGCGGCCGCGGGAGCCAAAAGCTCGAAATGCCCTGCCCCCGGAATCCCACATGAAGCGCCCGCCAAAAGACATGCGCTGCCACGCAGGTGACTGTAGCGTGGCGATTAGATTCCGGAAGCGGGCAATTCGGACAGGTACTGGAGCGTAAAGCACCCCTCCGCTCTAGTCAATCACAAGTAGGCAGCACTGCCCAGCCAAGTTTCCAAAGTCGCGTAGATGGTCTGGGAGAGGCGTCAACGCTAAGAGCGCCCATTGAACGCGGCGCATCGGTGAGCGGCGAGCCGCCGGCACAACAGGCAACACAATAGCGAGCCCATAATGTCCACCACACGGTCTGAAACGATGTTGACATCAGAAGCTATTTGTCGGACATAGGAGTATATATACAAGAAAAGTTTTCATTTTATGGTGATATCTGCCGAGACACCCGAGGTGAAATGGGCCTGTATGGCGGCTGACAGGGTCTCGTGATTTCACCAGGTAATGCTAAGCGGAAATCTTAAACAAGGTTGGAATCAATAACAGTGTTATGATGCGAACACAGCAGGACAACCGCATCAGTCATGATAAAAAGAACATCTACAGCAAACTGGTGACAGCCAAACACAGCACTATGTTTGAATAAAGAATAAAGTGCGGATGAAATAAAAAAATGAAGGACGCCTACGTGAAACTGCCAATCACGAAACAATACGCTCTGACATGCTCTTCGACAACGTGCACAGGTCGTATGAAAAAAAAGAGAAGTACAAGTGCTCAGGCTATACGACACTGCATAACTAAAACGCCAAAAGTAAAAAAAATACAGAGAATAGACTTAAACATGAAAAGGTACTGCACTGCATTTTGGTGCAATCACATTCGTCATTGTTTGGAAACTTAGTTCTTAGGTACATACGTGCAATTGTAGCCAACAAGTTTTTAATCGCTTTTTTACATTCTTTCAACCTTTTTTTATATCTTGATAACATCAGTTATGCCGCAGTGGAGGGCTCCGATATAACTGAGACAACCTGGGTTTCTCTAACTTGCACTGACATCGCACATGACACGGATGTCTTTGTATTTCGCCTCCATCGAAATACGGCCACCGCGGCCAGGATCAAGCACGCGACCTTTGTATCAGAAGCCCGACGGCAAAGCCACTGAGCCACCACCGCGCGAGATGTGTGCGGTTTTAAATGCAATGGCAGGTCCTTGTGGCCATTCAGGCAGTATCTGCAGTGTGCACTAAAAAACGCGCGTGAAAATAGGACATGCGAGGACAACAACGCATTTCGGCATTGAAAACGTCCTGGAACTTCCCAATTCCCCCCCCCCTCTCCCCCCGGTACATATAGCTTTTAGAAGAGTTGAAATCTGGGTGAGTTGGTATATGGTCTTGGATCAATAGGACAGTCAAATAAACGACATAGACATAGGAGACGAGGCACACATTGCGGGCCCGGTAACTAACAACTATTAAAGACAATAGAGCGTTCACTGCTTATGACATTTATTTTATATTTTTTTCAAAGCTCAATGTGGGCCGCCCGTCTAAAACTCGCACCAATTATTTCTTTTCGTGTTTTGCTGATAGGAGGCTATCGGCAAAACAGCGTACATCAATCGTGCACTTCAAGGAAAAGCGTGATTCTACCTACAGGCTCACCACAGGAGCAGTCGTATTTGCAGCCGCTAGAAGTCCTCTCATAGTCGAGAAAACGGTGAAGGCTGGCGTAATACTGTGAAAAGACTAGCGCACTAAAGTGCGCGGATTTTCCGAGAGACTGGAGCACGTATTCCTCTCTTGCTCACCTCTTCATTATTACGACCAATACATTTGGCCGAACAGCCCAGAATCTCAATGAAAATAATAAAAAGAAGCATGCACTAAACGTAGTTACATTAGTGTGCACACAGGAGTGCTTTAATGCGTCCTTAAAGTAGGCTGACAAACGCTAAAAGACAACAAAGTTTTTACTAACGTTTCGATCGTGGACCGGTCTTTACCAATGAAGTACTACGCCGCGCAATGCGGTGGAGACCATGAACATGGCAAAAGCGCGCCAGAAGAGGAAGCCGATAAGGTAAAAGGAACAAGGAAGTTTGGACGAAAGGATGAAAACATCAATAAGAACCACAAGGAAGCTGGGAGGGACGCTGTGCCACAAACAGCAACAACGCCGACAGCTGTCTGTGCCAATGGACGCATGGGAAACAACACAAACAGTTGCAGGCGCCTGTGCATATTTCCTTTACAATGCCTTAGCCAACGACCACGAATCCTCAGAAGTTCCAGAATGGGCGGGTACTACCGGGACCAGCATTTTTTTTTTTGCTGCAAGTTCCCGCCACTTGTCCGAACATATCATGTTTTGCATACTTTTTTTCTGCTGCGTGTACAAACCGCGACAAATAGCCGCTCTTCTCAGGACTTTCTGAATTGGCTACAGAGGCAGGTTTGACCCCGCCTTGGCCGCACTCTGCCATCGGTTGCAAGTCGTTTATAATTCCACCGCTTCAGCGCCTGGAGGTTATTGCGCTCTAAATTTTATTGGAACATGCGTTTCTCCAGTTCAACAGGTTTTAGGATGACCCCATTTTTAGGGAGGAAGTACCAGACGCTGTCAGTGCTCACCATTCCAGGTCAGGGATATCAAGAGGCCATGCTCAGAAGAATGCCTTCGGGCAACAGCACATCCACGAACCCTGTACGAAGAATACAAAAATGCACGAACTTGTCAGCATGGGGAACCGCACTGTTTCCAGGCGTTGCCGCATCTGATTGAATGCCAATAAGACCTCAGTTCACGTTAAAGATTCCCATGTGGTCGATATTATTCCGGAGCCCACCACAACGGCACCCCTTTCTCTCTTTTCGTTCACTCTTACCTTCCTCTCTTCCCTTACGGCGCGGTTCGGGTGTCCACTGAGATTTGAGACAATTACTACGGCATTTCCTTTCATAAAAAAACTATTTTCTTTCTTGCTCAAGTCCTCTTTACGCCGCAGGAGCATGCAGGTGACTGTCTCTAAGTGCTTCATGGTTCGGTTTCGTAGGGCTGCGCACAAAAATGTGCGCCAGCTCGCTGTGCATCGCTCGCTCCCTTAAAGAAATTATGTAAATTATGAATAGGTCTTCTGCGATCATGGTTCGGACCCTGTGTGCCATCACGTCACTACCAAACATGAACCCTAATTGTTTTTTTTTAGCGCGCAAGAGCTGTTATATCGCCAAGAAGGAATTTGTTACCTTCAAGCAAGTTCTATGCACCGTGAAATAGTCCAGCGGCAAGAAACATTAGGGCTTCATCAAGCATGTGTACGTCCAAGGCGTATTTGTCTACCAGACAGCTGTCAGAAAACAGCGGTTGTCGCTGCGTATAGCTTCGCCAGTGTGAAGATGTAGGAATGATGTGTGGCTACAGGATAGGAGGGCCGTGAGGTAAAGAACATTGCTGGAGCTCACAGGCAACCGGACCAGAAGACGTCCACCCTTCACGTGGCTGACAAGCAACTTCCGGTTCCGCTTGTGCACACGGAGCCCAGGAAAGTCGTGGCCGAAACTCATGTACCCTCTACAGCCAACAAGGCGCGTAACCGAAGCAGCGCGCCAGAGACACCGAACTTTCAGAAATGTGATTGGCTACGACAATAGCGACACGGAGGAAGGGGCAAACGAACCAGGGCCACCGATCGGCTAAGGCACGTGTGAAAGGGTCAGCTACAGGACGGCTGTAAAGAGCCTGGTGTAAAAAGGCTGCCTTCCCTGCTGCTCTCGCAAATTGAAGGGGTGCTCGAGGAGCGACATGGCGCCTGTTGACGGCCGCGTAGAAGATGGTGCAGAAGGCAAGAAGGCTAGATGCACAGACAGTAAGAGTGTAGGGCTAGGCTTGTAAAGACAACAAGTAGACTCTCGCCGCCATAGAGTTTCTTACTGTACACTAGAGGGAAAGCTGGCGGCTTTTCACTTCATCCACCATGGACGCCCGGGGCTTGCTGGGAAGACGGAAAATCGGATTGACATCTAGAGGCTTGTTGACTGTGCTACGGATTTGATTTTTTTTTGTTGTTGCTCAGCTACACACGTTGTTCATTTGAGATCCGAAGTATTCGAAGGTGCTTGACTCGAAGTGAGATGAGCACAGTGTCTGGTGCCTTCTAAGCCAAAATTTTGTTTGCCCCGTCACTGGGAGCAAATTATGTAGCAAGCTAAGTTTTGCTCAGAGAGAGCCTGTGCTGCCTGTGCATTGAAATGTGAAGAAGGGAACAGTGCTACCTGTGCTTTGAAATGTGAAGAAGGGAACAATTCTTGTTTTTTTTGTGAACTGAGAATGCAACAGTCCGCTGCTGTTACCACTTGGAAAATTTTTCGAAGGAGTCCCGGAGGCACTTTAAAAGGGCAAAATTAAGTATTTCGACAAGTGCAAATTATGTTACCCGTAGTAGCCGAGGATTGCGTTTGGTTCATCTCGAATACTGGCGGTGGCCGCGCATTGCATTCAGGAACGACTTCCACTTCATGAATTGCAATTCACGTAAATACCTGCATGTTGCAATTGTCAGCATTAACATGGCCGTCACTTAATTGCGGTAGGAGAAGTCTCGCTTCCTAATTCATGCTTTTCTTGGCAAAATTTGTAAACTCAGTGCCAGAGCATGTCAAGAGCCTGCACATAGTGCGAGAAAACTAGTTTCTCATTGAAAGGCAGGAGATCTGGTATGTTTCTCGCAGCGCGAACATATATCCTATGCACGGACATAGGGCGCGTCCCGCAATAGCAGACGACCCCATTGAAACGTTTCTATTTTTCACAATGCGAAAAAAAGAAGCTTCTAAATTATATTATTTTAACAATTAATAATTTTTGCAAGAATATTTGGTCTAAAAAGCGTGTCTGTGAAACGCAAAAACATTATTTTCCACGGTTAGCCATGTTTGGCTTCGGGCAAATTCGGTGCTTGTCTGCTTTTCTCTGATTTAATGCGACGTACAGTAAACATAATTTATTAGAGCACATTTAGAGTGGTTAGGCAAAATGCGAATTAGGTGGGCACCTCGGTTTTGGTGTTTCGCTTTCACTTCAAAACACGCTTTCACTTCGCTTTCACTGGAGGGGACACTTGAACACCGCCTTAACGACGTGATAGCGTTAATAGGTTAATTCCCTTTATATGCGGAATTGGTCATTCTATACGTTACATTCATAGATCGCGGGGAGTTCTCTTGCCACTCCTGTGGCAGTGGTGCAGAGGCTAAGCGATGCGCCATCGCCCTGCGATCACAGGTGCTGCCATCGGTGCGGCTTGTGAGACCGATGTTGCTCTTCCTGAGCAACCTCTCTCAGCCAATCATTAATTTAACTTCCACCTGCCAGGGTGGGCAGTTTTCCCAAATTCCGGTGGGCAGGTTGTGAAGACGCCACAGGGTCACGTGACATAGGCGGTCCACCTGCCACGTAGGGGGCATACCATTGTCAGCGGTGTACTACGTCAGAATACAGCTACGACGCGCTAGCTAGAAGGCTGGCTAACTAATACTGAATAGTTAACTTTTTAACTATTACTGTTAGGCTCCTTGATTATTGAGAGGCGTGCAGCCCACCGTAAGAAATATCCATATCAGTTATTATAATTTCGAAAACGCAGTTACCCTCGGCGCTGTGGCCCGACAAATTTTTGCTGCATCGCGCCCAAATACAGGCGCTTTCGAGAAGCTTGCAGGCAACGCAACCTCTGCAGTGCACGTAACTCGTCGAGCCTGCAACCACGTTGGGCGTGGCCCAACCGGAGCGTTGGGCTTAATACCTTAATACCTGAAGCACCCGGTATTAAGGAACGTTTAATTGTTCGCGGCAGCATCACGGACGTCGTGGGATGGGTGGACGGCACATACCTTGGATTAAATGTTCCTTTAATCCAAGACGTGATTTGCGTGAGCCATGGAATCTACAAGAGGATTAACCACGTACGCTCACTCGCTTTAATGTCTGAGAGATGCATAGACATGGAATAAAAAAAAGACCATTCATCGCAATGATAAAACACTTGGAAAATAAAAACATTTGCACTCACCACCAGTTAAGGTTTCGGGTACTTAAACTTTAATAACTAAAAAATTGAACTCAGAATTCGAGTATAAGCGTAAACATAACACTGGTTTGTTTGAGGCAGCTTTGCAAGCTTTTCTCTGCATATTATTTGTTTTGCGATTAAACTGCATACTCAGGCACAGTTGTTTTGCGAAAGAAATTTGCGTTCCGAGAAATGGCAACCCAAGGATAGGCATCTGGAATACAGCTATGACGCGAGTTTTAGATGATTTGACTTGAGACGAATTGCTAAAATGACCTGTTATTCGGCAGGTTCCTTTCTCGCATAATGTCGAAACTTGATCAGCGCTAGAGCTGAAATATGTTAAAAATATTGACAAGTGAGCTAGCTCTGAGCCATAACTACCGTCAGTCCAACATTACAAAGCGGACTGTATTCAGGCTTTAATTAATCTTCAGTAACCGCATTTCACTTGACGTAGTCTAAAAGCTTTTTAAGTACATGATATCTAAGATCCCGATCTTGCCCCAGAAGTGCAAAGAAGTGGGGGAAAAAAAGTAAGTACGTTGGTCACAGTCTAACGGACATGGTGGGACGTTTGGTATTGAAATGGTGAAATTAATGCATGCATGCATACTTCACGGTACACGGCATTGGATCGTTGATTTTGCATCGATTAATTTTTTTCGCATCGATGCGAGGTGCAAATAAAATACTGTTAATAAAATACCAAACTTGAGTGCAGCTATTGATAAATCGAAAGCAGCTGCAACGAGGTGGATAAGAACAGAAAACCGGCGCCATAGGCTCATGCATCACCTTTGTTCGCACATGTCTGCGCAATGATAACCTGCAGAACCACCGCTCTATTTAAATTACTAGCGCCGTCTGCCATGCCAGGTGGCAAGAAGCTCTGCCTACCATGGAATTTTTGGTGTGAATTCAAAGCCATGCCAAGTCGGAAGTCATGCCATCACCGCATTGAGGAGGCATTCTCAGAGCAGATTTCCAAGCTTATGGCAGCTATGTTTCTAATTCTCCATTTCACACGCCTGTCGGAGCGCGTTTCGACTCGGTTTAGGCAAAGGAAGAAACGGTCGATAGAAGCTGCGGTGGTGGTGCGGCGTCGAAAGGTGGCTGCTATACCTCACCTTCACGGTATTTCGCACTGACTAATGAAAGTCATGGCTAACTTTAATGTTGGTGTTGTTTCCACAGCTACGAGAAACGTTGGACGCCTTTGCGCCACAGTTAAAAGGAGGCTGGAAAAAACCGGAACAACTAGATCGCAGTGCATAATGTCCCATAAATCTAGGTTCACCACTTGCAAGAAGAATGCGGTTTACCACACTCCGCTTCCTTGTGGAAGGAACTACTGTGGGCAGACATGCATGTGTCTGAATTTGCGCCTGAATGAGCACTTTAACTCTTTGGCGAGGAAGGTGACATCTAATGTGGCGCTGCACTGCCAATCTCGCGAATGTAAATCGGAGGACGGCCCGAAACTTTGCACACCCAATTTCTGTGACACTTCAGTGGTGTATGGAAGTGGTAAACAGATGTGTAGGGAGATAGCTTAGGCTTACTATATCGCTAAGGCTAAGGACACGTGTGTGGCAAAGCCGTCTGTCAACCTGCACCGGAAGGAATTCGCATTGCTGGATGGTGTACCTGCGAAACGTTGATTGTCCTCTGTTATCTGCTCTTTCGGTGCTTTGGGTTATATGCGCGCGGATCTTTGTGCGATTTTTCTTTTGCCCCTGCCCTTCATTAAAATTTCGGTTAGTATTTCAGCCTTGTCTCATAGTCTTGCTTTCTCCTAGCTCTGTTGCGTCTTTTGGCTGGTTTTAAAATGATTCGGTACCAACTCGCCCAGTCGTCGGCCTTGCTGAAATCCATCACATCAGCGCTGGACACGACACTTGAATAATGTACCTTCGGTACCGCTACCCGATACCCTAAAAAATTGTATATCCGCATATCCAACATTCTCGGACAAAAATTTTGAAAATTGAAGAATTGTAAGATACTGTCACGGAAATATTGAAAGTGATGGTCCATTCTTCTGATACGTAGGAAAACCTTCCTTTTAAAGTGTTTCCATCAATTGCATCGAACAGTTTAGACTGCCATGAAAAACCAATGGGGGAGGGCTTTTGACGATGCAAAAGCGATAATAGAAAAATAATGTAAGGCTGCCGTTGGGTGATCTGCGGATATATTGATTTCTAAAGTGAAATCTAACATTAAATGAAACATTTGCATTCATAAACGGTTTCCCGCTCAAAAATGCTTTCGTCCAGGATTGTTGGGTATGACCGATCAAGATACCGAACCAAAATTGATTCTCGATGCTGATACTCGATACTGTATCCTCGATACTTCAATACAGCACTAAAATCGCCAGTAATAATAACGCTGGTAACATCGTTTGCTAAGTAAAGTTTCTCTGTGGTTTCCGGAATTTTTAGTGTGTTTGATATAGCGCAATGTATTTGAAAGGGTTTAAACGAATCCGGCCGCATAGATTTCTGCAATTTCTTTACGCTCCACTTTCGGTGCAGCTGGTTTCGCTGAAACTTTAGCATTCAAATAAAGCCATGGCGACGTTTATTTAAATGAACACTTCCTTAAGAAGCCCAGCAAAATCATTTCTTTAAGGCTAATGTTCTTAATGCGAACCGGTCTCTGATATCTTGATGAACTGTTTCTCGTACTGTTCGTTTGTTACTGCAGTATTTTCCGGTAGCCTCTGCCTGTGTCCTGTGTCAAGAAGTGCAAGCTCCGTACGCTTGAGAAAGATGAATACTTATTTCCCCAGCACTATGTTAAGCACAGGATTGAAGCTGACCATTCTTCGTTAAAGGCTAGTAGTAAAACAACAAATAGTAAAAGGCTAAAATTTTTTATTAGGCAAAGCATAATGTTGTGGGGTGGCAAGCAAAAGGACGAGACCACAAGACAACATCATGCCACGATCAAAAATGATTTAATGGTTTGTGTCCAGCGCCGCTGCCGGCTTCGTAGTCTTGTTCAACGCACGAATATCTTGCTAATCTCTGTTGTTTACATATTTTTCTTTTTAATTTACGGTAGCAAGCAACAGCGTTTCCTATAGCCATCGGTCCAAAAGAGCCCCGCGATGCGGCCGCGCTTTAGAGAAACCAAATAAAAAAAAGCCCCCGTATAAAGAAGCACACGAGCACTTCGCCGTGTTGTATTTTATGAAGGTGCCTTTAACGCGAAAGCGTTGAGAGTCCCGTTCAGCGCAGAAACCGCCTTATTTAGCGTTGGTGTGTCGAAGAAATCAGGATATGTCGAAAGGGTCTGACGTCACCACCACATGATGTCCCGCGGGTAAACAAAAACATCCTACAACAATCCCGCAATACAACAATGATGACGTCACTACAGAAGTTCTTATTGGTCTGCAGGGTCACCACGACATTTCATCCCCATTAAGTAGTGCCTATGAAGAAAGGAAAGCAATTGAGATGAAAAGAAAAATGTTTGAGCCGGGACTCGAACTGCCACCGTTGGACCATTCAATAACTTTTTTTATTGCCTTGAAAGATGTGGGAACACAGTGCAAGACAAGTCACGTCGTTATTTACAAAACCGCAACACTCTTAGCTGACTGTGAACGGTCGAATTTTTTCAGTTCTGTTAGATTTCGAAACAGCAATAAAATTTCATCATCGTAGTGTTTCTCCTTCGTCACATGATGAAATTTATTAATCGTTCATTCGACATGGTTAAAGGAAGACCCTGTGAGAAGTAAGAATTAAAATATTACAATGAATTAATTAAAATATAACATAAAGAACGGTGTCTGGGTTTGCAACGTGATATAAAAAGAGGACCCCAAGCTGCTTAAAAGGACCCATTGACGCTACTATGTCATATACCCTTAGCGGAGCTTAAGTGCCTCCTGAATTTTTATCAACAGATAAGAGATGCATAACAATTTCGTGTCAAGGATCCTCAATGTGTAATCAAAAGCTTTAAGTTTCACAGCGCATCTTGAGCACTACGGCTTGTTGTGGCGTTGCTCGTTCAAACGAAAGGAACGCGTCAGCTGATGTATTTTACGCTGCCGGCGCTGATGACCACATTGACCTGCTTGTGGAAGAGTGTGTGACCTTTACCGTGCTTGCAAAGTGAACAACAAATGCAATCTAAGCTCCTGAGGATGAAGGCGAAAGCTTTCTATTTCCGTTGGCAACCACCGCAACTTGAAATAGCCGATAAATGATATTTTTCTACCATAACGAACGGCTTGTCTCCTTGTCCCTTCGGTTACCAAGTGTGCAAAAGCACAACATATAAAGCATCTTTCCGCCAAACAACGAACGGTGCAAGAAAGGCGACTGACCGGGCCAGCAGCATCGGCATCATCTCTTCCTAATTCTTCCCTTTTTTCCGTGCGCTACAGTTTGAGCAAGAGCCACCGGCCCAAAGTCCTACTCGTGGCAGCCTCAAAATCTGCGGTACACATCTTTTTTTGAGTATCGAGTATTGTTAAAATCACGATACAATTAAATGTAGTGTCGATATCGATACTCCGATCATTTCATTTTTGGCAAACGATACCTAATAACTATTGAAGCTATTGAAGGACTCGGCTAATACCGATACACAGAACGTAGTAACGATGATACATGTATCATGCCTGCATTCCATGATATGGCCTTAGCCTTGCCTCGCGGTCAAAGTGAAAAAGCAATGAATTACAAATTACTCTAAAGCGGATTCAGTGCTAATCTTGCACAGTGTAAAATACTTAAGTACCGTAAAGTACATAATAGGAATACACTAAAACCATTGTTTCCACAATTTACTTGCACTGGTAATGAACTCGGTAGAACGATAAACTAACGAAACAAGGCACCGACAGTGTGATCAGATGAGTTGTACTTCGTCTACCGCCCGCGTAACACGTGAGGTGACGCCCAACTGGTGATAAGCCCAGATTGACTCTGACAACCGAATGAAACTGGAGGCGTGCCGATGGTTGAGTTTTATGCTTTGACACCATTAGCTCGTTCATTTGAGGGCGTCGCCAGAGCTCGGGGAGATTCAGAATTTCGTCAAACCTGGAGCATTCTGCATGGAGCCCCTGCACGCTGCCACTACCGCCGCCTTTTATGCGCGCTTGTGTGCAAAGTCGGATTGTTTCTGAACAGAACTGTCCACATGTTTACCATAAACTCTATGTTGTGTTTTATTTTTTCAGTTGCAGTCGCGGCTGTAATGAACAACCGAGAAGTTGAAGACAAAATCACGAAGAAACAGGAAAGATCTAAAGATATCAGTATGTTGCTTCGGAAACGATACTGCTGAGGAATGGAGTGACTGCACACAATGCAGTGAGTAGCGCTTTTTCTCTGCAAGCACTTCTGCCATGAGAAGGGAGGCCACTTGTTTGGATATTGATTTCACTTGCGACGCTGCCGCCTTGAACGAATGATGACGCTCAGTTTCTTTACTTGAGTGCGCCAGGAGGGGCTGACGGGAACGGGGCAGGTGGGCTGCATAGGCCGCGGGCTGGTGTGGGAGTTCCACCCCGCCCACGTCGCCTCTGTACGTCGGCTTAGGCTTGAACACTCAAGTAGTGGTGCCGTGAGAGTGCGATGTGCATTTTCTTCTCTGAATAGTCTGATCCTTGATTAAGGGGGAGTTCGGTGGAAACAGCTGATGACACCCTGAAGGATTTTAACACTGGCCCATGGATAAAACAAAATAAACGCTGGAGGGTTACGTCATGCGCCCGGCGTCTGCAAGCCGATCCCTCTTGAAGGCGTTCGCTTCCCTCTTTCTCTCTTCGGGCACTCTAAAGTCGGCCCCACGTGAGGGCTTACACCCGGCCCCGGAAGATAAAACGCGCCACAGGCTGTCACATGGGGCCGAATTTCATCATTTTGTTTTTCTGTGACTACACTGACTGTTGGTCTTTGTATCGCGTGGAGGTTACGCTGAATCACCAAGGGCTCTCGCAAGTCATCCGAGGCCGCGTAGAGGTCTCCGCAGACAGCCTACCACATTCGTCCAGGAGTACAGAAAGAAGTATTGCTTCGCTCATCCACTGTGGCGCCGAGGGCGAAGCTCTCCCGGACAGAGAGGGCAGAAGTCCCGGTCTGCCTGTGGTTGCACGGGCAGCAAAGAAAGAGTGGAAGTGTTGAAATGCTGCATTGCAGTTGCGTTCGTGACCAAAGAAGGCAGCGAAGTTGTTCAGACGTTCGTCTGGTCATTACAAGTTCGGCACTTAATCCTTGCTTATGCTGTCTTCGTTGGCTGAGCTTAGAACCCGAAAGATGCCGGATCTGAGACTGGAAAGCCAGCTAGAGAATCGGCAAATGTCGCTGCGGTCCCTGTGGACAAAGGGCCTTCCACAGAGGCTGCAGGCATCATGGCCAGCGCGGCGAACGCTGAATGGTCGCTAGGCAACCAGCAGCCCGCAGTCCCGATGTTTTGTTGGAGCTTTTCGTGTTTTTCACTTCCTGGTATTGACTGCAGAAATGCCATGTTACACTCTAGGTGCCTGTGTGTCGCGGTCGCAGGGATTCCTTTCATCTAGGTACCCCTAGTCTCTGCACCTTCGGCCACTGTGAAGTCCCTTGGTGCCCGAACGTTTTGACGCCGAACATGGAAATGAGTTGCGTTGTTTTTTTCCCATACAGTCGGCCATTCGGCCGATTGTGCCTATGACGGAGAGACATAGTTTTGCCAAGAAAATAAAGCTTTAGATTTTGCTCCCCCCCGAAAGAGCATTTCTTTACCTTTCAGAAAATATATTGCACTTCGGTATTCGCTACTCTAGAGATTTTTTTAAAATCCTTTTTCACGGTCATGTTTAGCGTCAAGGTAGATGTTTTGAGACTTTTTATTTCCATTTTCTTCACCTCACTTTATTTCGACTTTTAAGTTTGGCAACCTTAAAACGGAGCAAGTTTTTAGCTTTCAAAAATATATTGCACTTGGTTATTCGCTACTTCAGAAATGCTTTTTTACCAGTGTCGAGCCGAAAGGTGCGAGTTTTCAGATGTTTCGTCCACGTTTATTTCAAAAGAGCATTTTGGGAAGTTCATGTACCTTCTTCCCAGTTAGTATTAGGCGTAAGCAGACAAAACTTTTCTAGATGTCAGCCAATGAGTTTTACATCACTGGTATCATAATCAAAAGCCTAAGTCGATTTTTGTTCAAAAAGGTAAAAAACAACGACATTAATGTGTTAGAATTTTATTGAATCAAGAAATATAAAAACGTAATAAAGCTACTTTCTGTTCAATAGTCATATTAGTGGAGTCAGTTGCATAGAACAACAGATTCTATTCTCATAAAAAATTTCAACACACTGCATTCAGTAGAAGTTAAGAAAAGGCGCATTATTAAGTAAAAAAGAAAAATACTTCACCAAATTTCCGTCCATTTTTTAGATCTAATGCAAGCTTCATCTATTTAGCAGATAGCTAGCAAATTTCATAGCCACATATTATAAGTGTTCTAGAGCCTTCTTTCGAAAACAATTTTCAAAGTCTCAGCCCACCTTGAAACGACCTGACATTTATGCATACTGAAAAGATTTTTGCGCCAAAACAACACAGTTGGGTGTGTTGTTTTGGCGCAAAAGTCTTTTCAGTATGAATGATCACCTACTAGTGCAGCAGTTAACTCTTTTAAAGTGTATGACATTTGTGCAGTGACGCAAAGCTTTACCAGCAGGGTGCTGGTTAACATCCTTGCCTTTGCGCTCTCTTTCACCTTTCCGATAGCAGCCAATTTCAGTAAAACTACCACTGTGTAACGCAAGGACCCTGGTCCATACTTGTAACGCGGTTCACATTGTCACGCCAGCAGGTTCTTGAAAATCGGCCGTCGCCATTGGCTGGAAGGGGTCCTTTGACGGGGAAAAGCAGCATCGTTGTTGAATTGCATCCGACTATAGAGAACTGCCGGTATACATGATCCTCTTTCTTTCTGTCTATTTCGTCGATTGTGAGTGCTTTCCTGAAGTGATTACTGAACTGAGGTTTATATTTGAGGGCTGTACCGAATGCCTTTGGTAGCGATCGAATGCTGATGCGAGTGTTTCCCAACGTCTTACGTAACGACATTATTCAATTACGACTGTAAATACCGAAGGCTACACCGGATGCCAGTGAAGATATTAGTGGGGGTCGAGCTGAGCTGATCCGTTTTTTTTTCGTGCGTACTGAAGCCATTCAGTTGCTAACGAGGATCATGTGAATGGAGTGTGACACTTATTTCTAATAGTAATAAACTATAATAAAATTTTCTCTTCACGGTTTTTATTCCGTCACTTTCACTCGGCGAAGCAATAGAATAAGAAAGAAAAAAGAGGAATAAAAACAAATGAGAAAGAAAAATGCTAGTGCCGGATTTCAGGCGCCGTCCTGCCTACAGATTTTTGTGCAACGCTTCTGGAAGCTACAGCGCAGTTTATAGACGAGACGTATAATTTAGAGCCCCTGGTATTTCTATAACGGTACTTGGAAATGGGAAAAAAATGAATTCACTGCTGCACTGAGAGGGCGCGGGGTCAAGAGAGTTCCTCTCACAATCCGCTGATCAATGCTGAGTGATAAAATAAAAAAAAATGATCGCATTCAATGAAATAAGGAAAACTTTCTGAACGCCCCAGAACATTTTTCTTTCACATCGTACTTTCCGAGGCTCCATGTTTTCGCAGTCGTTCCTTTCTCTCTTGCAGGCTCAGCTGAGAATAAGGGTTGCGTTTCCCATCAGAGGGGCACAATAAAGGCGTCCGTATCAGTTTGAATTTCTTGAGAAGGAAGAAGAGATCGATTTGCAACGCAGTTCGACTGGCTGAATCCACGGAGAAACGGTCGGCAGATGCTATTTATATCAACGTGCGTCACTGCGTTCGAACACGCGCGAAACCTTCATGCCTGTTGATGACCTTTAGCCGCCACGCCATTTGTGGCCGTGACCTCGAGAGGTCAGCGCGATGGGACGCTGCTTGTCTGAGCAGTGCCAGGAGGCGTTGACGGCACACGTGCCCTGCGAGTTTCCGGTGGACAGTCCAGGAGGCATTGTTATCGTTGCAGCGCTGATAACATCGCCGCCACGGAAAGGTTGAGTCAAGCCATAAATAAACCTTCAAGACCACCTCCATACTCAAGCCTTGTTCAAACACTGCCCTTCGTCTGAGGTTGTCTTTCTTCCTCAAAATACACCCTATACGAAGCTTACATGTCCAGTCTTGGGCACGTGTATAGTATGAAAGCAGGTCGAAGGGCATTTTATTTTTTTAACTGTCCTAAAGCGTCGTAGACACTCAGTTAACTGAAATGTAAGAAGAGAGCGTCGGTTCTTCCATAAACATAGAGACGAGTGGAGGCGTATCCATCTCATGCTCCAGTTCATTGACTGCAGACTGAAACCACTGCAAACTAAGGCTAGACAAGAGCCAGTATGTGCGACGCGTTAGAGGGCACATGCCTCGGTCAAGGCCGACCTATAACTCTGCGGCATGGGCATGCTCACGATGGTATTTTGTTTGCATATAAAGCACAGCAATGACTGTAAGCAAGGCGTAAATAGATTAAGCAAATTGTTATGAGTAGCACAACACCAACAGACTTTAAGGAGTGAACATAACAACACGCATGACAACCCACACAAATCTTTTGGTTTCCCTATTCAAATGGTTTGTACGTTTCAGCGCGCTAGTGACAGCAAGGAGCCCCAACAAGGTTAAAAACACTGTCGAAAAGGTTCCACCTTTCAATCGTGTCACCAGGTGTGAATGCGGATAATGACAATGAGGGCCTTAGACGAGTGATCAATCAACGTGACAGATAAGAGTGAATCAAGTCTGGTCGTTATGGTATTTTTGCCTTCCGACTGGTCACATGCATGCGGGCTGGGCAATATTATTTTTATTTCTTTTTATTTTGCCCACACTACTTTTTGGTTGCATGCAGGGCGGAGCCATAAAACACGTAATAATTATACAAGCCTCTGTACACTTCTCAGTAGAACCTTCGTTGAATAGATTAATTATTTAAACAAAATCGGAAATGTTGGAAAATAGTGTTGCCGACATCTCCACAAACCTGAGTTGTTAGGGGATGGACTTCCGTGCCGATCGCACGAAAGACTGTAATAATTGGTGATTATACAAAGACCGTTTCTGTGGACCACAGGTGTGAACCGCAAGCGAAATTATGGAAGCTAATTATATAAGAAACGGCCAGATTTGCTGTGCAGGGAGGTTGGTGGCTTTATTGCCGACATTAGACATCAAACGACCAAAGTGTTCCTTTTATATAAGTCTTTTGCATGATTGAGATGTTTATTTCTTCGTTGCTTGTTACACATATTCCCTGCGGCGAAAATTAAAATTATGAAAAGATGACCACTCGACAAAAATTTAGCGGCAAGTGAGCACTTGTTGCCTTCCAAGCCCAGTGCTCAGCATTGTTATATATACACTGCGCAGTAAGTAGCACGCTTTTGGCTTCTGCAGCACTGACGAAATGGAGGGGGGGGGGGTGTAGAAGTCCGCTCGCAGCCACATATCTGGCCGAACAATAACACAGGAAATACAACACACAAGAGCCTTGGCTTCCATCCCTAGAGGACCCTCAGCTAATTCGAGTTGAATCCAGAACCACTAATATGAGCGTTTCGTGCTGACCTCACGCTTTTCTGCCCCAGTTTCGGTAACCATAAACACAACATGCCGCTCGATTGTTATGCAGTTTGTACAGTTAAGCACCTACACTTCGGCCTTCCCGCCGCCGCCACCACAACTACCTCTATCAAGCTATCTATAATCGTCATCCCCAATGATGATTAAGGTAGTTCTTAGCGTGACCGTTTTCAGTTCGAATGGCTACCACGATATTTCCATTACTTTAAACTGGCTAGTCCAGCCCGGAATCGATAATCTATAGCTTCGAGCCCACAGGGCAGATTCACGCAGTTGGCTGGCCTTATTGCTGGCACTCACTAACCTTTTGGACCCAGCAAGAAAATCGGCTCTGGACTGATACCTGCATGGAAACAAATAACATGTTCGTGACGAACGTAGCCTTGCACTTTCTGCTTTTTTAATTACTGCGAAAATGTACAAGTACACGCTCTTCAGCACGCACGCATTGACGCGTGCAGTTCAATTCAATTCACTCTTAATATTTTTGCAGATTGAAGACAGCTTGGCACCTGAGTTCAGTATACCCTTTGTTAAGCATGCTGTGAAAGTGGAAAACAGATAGCATCTGAATAATAAAAAAATATTAGCATCTTATACAATAAATACTTCTGTGCAGGAGTAGATCAAAAAGATAAGGCGACACAGGGTCGATTTCACTTGGCGGGAACACTCGAGTACGTAGTTTTCCGGATCGCACAGCGCTATCTGCTCGTTCGTTGTGCAACTGGCGTACTTTCATACTGTCTGCAAGCTTCCAGACTGGTTGTGGCAGCACTGGAGGTGGGTGGCGTGTGTGGACTTCCCTGTCCATGCAAAACGCCTGCAGATCAGACTGCGCGAGCTGTAAAATCAAGTACTGAATCCTATTCATTATGTGCGACAGACCTTGCACACTGAAGCAATAAGCTTGGCTTTCCTCTTGGGCGCATAGTTCGGTAAAGAAACGCGTTGGAGGTGATATACGCTGTTAAACTGGCTACCGGGTGACGAGGCTAAAAATCTGCTCATTTTGCCACGCACTACCCTGTTCATAGCAGTGTTTCTCTTGCCCATCATCGTGCAACGCAGGACCTGTTTGCCGCAGGCGAGGGTCCTTTGAGATAGGTAATTCAATTCAGAGGATAAGAAAGAACTAATGACGTTGCATGCCGTGCGGAAAGTAGCCTGGCGTCAGAATAATTAAGGGATGTTTCACACCGACGTAACACAACCGGAAAAGATGTTGCGATAAGCAATGAAAGGCTGCTTTAGACGCGGCAACGTTTGTGGTCTTGCGCAGTGCTTGCTAGGCAGTTGTAATTGCTTTTCCTGTGAGAAAACACTCTGGAGAATCTCTGCAGCTGTCAAGGTTATGTTCTTTAATGGGGCACAGTCAAAGTCATGGCTATATTAACTTTTATCTCTTTTTTATTTGGTGGGAATGAACTGGTTTCAACTTTGGCCATATGTTCGAAGGGTAAATGACCGCCACAAGCTGCGTTTTCTGGAGCTGCAAGATATTGTGTACAGCAGCTTAACTCCAATAGTTCGGATTGTTGCTTTTTATCTAATCAGAAGACGATATATCTCCGGAGATACATGCGATAAATTATTAAAAGAATAATATTACCCACAGGATAAATGAAAGCCATCATAAGGATAACTTCCCATCAGGAGCAGGATTTTACTGTCCGTAACATACTGTTTTTCATTAATACAAACTAAACTACAGTAAAAAGTCGTGCTTAAAAATATGCTTTGCAAGAAATATTGGCACCTGATACAGCACGTGATCACGATTATAATTCATTTTTCATTTGCAGGCAAGCTTATATTTCGTGAGTGGCTTTGAAACATCACGCGCGCTCTGATGTGCAGATCTAAGAAGAACTGCCGGTATATTTTTACGGGTGGTATCGCGCCTTTATCTCGTGAGTGTCTTCTGCTGACTGCCACTCCTGGATCTGTTCTCCAAATTACTGCCCATCTATCCTTGACCTGATGGAAGTCCTGATTTGCTTTGTAGGAGACATTTTTCCCCCTTAAACACAGGCCTGGATATTCGTAAGATTACCGACTGCAAAAATAGCTTTTCTCTTTTTTTTATTTCTGAGAGCTACGGGGCAGTCTCTTTTTACCCTTGGGGCATCTGATAATTTCTAGGAGCTCGTCCTGTTTGGAAACAAATATATGCTTGAATTTCTCCCAATTCTTCAATCTTATTTCTTACGCTACGAACGGGCCAGCAATTCACGCTTGCATCTTATACTTGCGCGTTGCTCAGCGTTTTTGTCATGTCAACCAGCAAACAGAAAAGGGCGAAAACCTTTCGCTATTTTCCTCACTGTGAGTGTACTGGCACATCCTGCTGACATAGCTTCCTTGCTTTTGCCAGATTTTGGTTTTATCCAAATTATACACTCTAATTAGGAATGCCTAGATTGCTTTCACTTTGTGCAGCAGATGCTTTCTCCTCCAGGAGCTTCATTCCACCGAGGTTGCCACGATGTGCTTCTGCGAGCCTTGGCACGGCCCTGATGGAGCAGCGCACTGCGGGGGATTCATTTCCGCTTCGGGGAAGTAATAAACTAAGCACGTTATGGGTGTTCGAATGCGAGTTTGGAAGCAACGGTGATGGTGAGCATGCTGATCTAAATATACCACAGAGGACAGCTCCATTGAAATTTTATTCTTAACAAAAATCGGCTGCTTGGCTTTGTGTGTACGATTCAAACACGTGATGGCAGTGACAAAAGTCGCTACAATCACTAGAAAGAATTGAATGGTGGTGCGGCTTTGCCTCAGAGATCGGTGAAAAAAAAAACGCTCACATCATGCCTATACTTAATGCCTATACTTAATTTTGGGGCTTTTCTTAGCGTATAAAAGCACCGTTTCCTGTAAAGGTAGTCTTTCACTGGAAACGGTAGTAATCTATCGATATCAGTGAACTTGCAGTTTGTACTCAGTGCCTCTAGAATGCTTGTATCGGGTTTTGGTGTCCCTTGCAGGCACCGAAACATTATTATATGGTATATGAGCACGACAGCATGCGAGCGGTTGCCTTTTCCTGGTTGTTATCTGTTCATTAAAGTCTATATAACATTTATCTTCTTCTGAGAGTTTTCAATCAAGGCCAATCCTTCATGGTATTTTCCTTAGCACAAAGAAAAACACAAATAAACATAGCATGACTTGGAAATACTTAATTCGCTGTGCACGGAGGCGCAAAGCACTGTCAGTGCTTTGTTCTCGACTAGGTGGAGATCGAATGCTTTCGGGTAGCTGACAGTTTGTTTTCGGTAGTTTTTTTCAGACTTCTAATTGTTCCCATATTCGCGCTAAAAAGCCAACGTGACGTGAAAAACTTCGGGCCCTAATTCAGTGATCAGATCCCTATGGGCGTCCCAGAACCAGCTCCTTTTTGTATGTTCAACAAAGACCGCGTACCACAATACAGATTTCCTTGTTCCTTCTCGGTTCTCACGTTTAGCAGCGTTATTTATAGAAGGCTCCATCCCGTATCCCTCCCCCCGGTGAGGTTAAG